>JBBJLR010098031.1:0-10153 GCA_037577145.1 Brachypetersius gabonensis | reverse complement strand
GTGTGTGTGTGTGTGTGTGTGTGTGTGTGTGTGTGTGTGTGTGTGTGTGTGTGTGTGTGTGTGTGTGTGTACAAAATTATTAGGACACAACTGTTAGGGTTTCCATTGAAGGGCAATCCCAATGCACACCCAACTGTGGACACAGTTTGGGGAAGAACCTTTTTTTCTATTCCAGCATAACTGTGTCCCAGTGCACAAAGCAATCTCCATGAAGACATGTTTGAGTTCAGTGTGGAAGAACTTGACTGGGGCAGAGTCCTGACCTCAACCCCATCCAAACAGGTACTGTTTGCACATTATTATATTTAATGTTATTTTAACATTCAAATGTGTATATTTTATATAATTTTATATAATCGGTCCACCCAGTGTATCTGGTGTTCCCATTGGGATAAAGTTTTATCTATCTTACATGATTGCACAGAGACACAGACGCTGCTGTTGGATCATTACTTGGCCAGCTGGCTCAACAGGAGGGTGGAGCGACCACGCTGCTGTACAGACTCCAGCCTCCTGCTTGTCCAAGCTTTTAGAAGAGGGCGTTCCTGTGCTTGTGGTTTATTTTTCAGCACCAGGACACCTGACTGCTGGAAGCTTTCTGCTGAGCTTTGACCTGCAGAAATGATGTCCTCGGCGATCAAAGAGCTGACTTTAATCTACGATCGTGTAAACGAAACCAACACCTTCACCAACGGAGACGTTCTTCAGGGCCGAGTCTTTCTGGAAGTGTCCAAAGACGTACATATCAACTCTTTCTACATCAAGTTCAAAGGGGACGCGAACGTGAGGTGGTCCGAGAGACGCAATGATCGGACCCACAGCTACAGCTCCCACGAGAGATACTTCAAACTGAAGCAGTTTTTTGTTATGGACCCCTCCAAACCGGGTAAGGGTTGGAGACGACTTACATGGATAAAGAGAATAACATTATTTCCAGTCCTTACAATAAATAGAATAAATAAATAAATAAATAAATAAAGATAGATAGATAGATAGACAGATAGATAGATATTTCCCATTAGAACTGTTGTCTTTTGTATTAATGTACTGTGCAGTTCTGAAATTCTGTCGACATTCCTGTAGTTTTACATCGGAGAAATTAGAATCAAGATACAATTTCCCATTAAAGAAACCACATTTTCTACACGTATCTGCACTTTGCATAAATAGACGATGTATTTACTAGTGGTGGGAGTAAAACAATCGATACAGTGTAATATTTTTCGCCACAATGTTATATTAAGGCTTTGGAAACTTTGTATTGATGTTTCTCTGCATCTACTTTGATGACTTTGCGTCTGAAGTCCACAAGATGGCACAAGACTGACATGGTGTGTCCATGCATTACACCCTAATACTACAACGTAGTTCTAGTCCTACTATTTTTGTATTAACCTCAGTAGTATGAGGCAGGTTAGTATACTAAAATATTAACAAAATAAACCAAGAAGTGATGGAGTGTTGCCATGCCTACATTCATTGTACCAAACGATGACTTTGGAGGCAACTTTAGAGGAGATGTTTATTACTGGTAACTATAATGGAATTTCATGTTTACCACACTGCTTTAAGATGTCATCTCCTGCATTGTGCCTTAAAAATATTCAGCTATGTGTAGCACGTTCTCTTCTGTTTTGAAAAGCACTGTAGAACAACAGTGTCCATCTACACCATCTACTCAATGTCCATCTACACCATCTACTCAAAAACAGTGGCGTTTTTTATATGCATTGTGGATAATTGGGTGTTCACTAACTTTGCCACAAAAATGTGCTAAAATGCTAGTTATTACTAGTATTAACGAGGCCAGCACAATTTATCGTATGTTGTCGAAGTACTGGTCCCTGCAAAAGCCTCCAATATGCAAATAATCTGTAGTTTTGAAAGGGTGACCAATCACAGTTCCAGGTGAGTTACTGGGTGTTCTGATGAATAGAGATCCTCAGCTAGTCTGCCAAGAGTCTATCTTTTAACCATTAAAGGTGTTAATGAATCAGTGCATGAACGGGTGGGGCTACACTGTTGTGGTCAGAGTCAGGAGATATATTTAAATGTGCTGATGTCACAAAATCTAAGATTTTTAAACCGGCTGTTTTTTTGTGGCTTATTTTCCGTAATGTTGACTGTATGCATGGAGGGGTGAAGTTGAAACGTGGGAGAAGTAAAGTTGTACCCTTTGAAAGGCGTCGCAGTCAAAATGAGTAGCAGTAAAATTGCAGTACTGATATTTTGTCCGTACCATGAAGTTCTAGCATTGCATCCCAGCCGAAACTGGAAGGAAGTCAAGAGTCACAAAGATATTTAAAAGATCACAATAATTTCATATCATGGCCCAAATGTCCCGACAGTATCATGCTGCTGCCTCTATGGCAATTCCAATCCCTAATATTCATTTTTGTTCTTACTTCTGCAGAAACAAAAGAACCAAACATCATTACAACAAATAAGGAGTTCTGTAAGTAGCATCTGTTTATTTTACACCCTCCAATTCACAAATCCACAATGAAATTAATATGTGGGATTTCCAGGGGCGTGTGGATGTGATTTTAATTTCCATAAAGCAGTCTATGTATGGCTCATTTTCTCTCATTTTCTTCTTCCTGTAGATGGTAATGTGATTAGACCTGGAAGACGGAATGTTTTTGCGTTTCGTTTTCAGCTGCCTGATAGGTAAGTGCTGAATTTCAGATACTGTTTTAGTGTCATTACAAGACAACTCCTGGTTTAGTATTGTGATGCTCTTAATTACTGTATTATAAACCTATAAACAATGTGGTGGAATAGTGCTGCTGGGGCTGAGAGTTCAAATCTTGAACAAAGAGGCTGGAAATGAACACACAGACAAAAGGCAGCACAGGGCTGAGGCACTGAGTGGGGCTAATCTGATATGGGCCCTTTTATATATCGAAAGGCATTGCGATATCTCACAGTATAATCTTAATGCTAATATTTTGTTCATGTTGTGCAGCCCTAATGCAGGTCTCCATTAAACTCATAACACAAAACAGTGTTTGTATATCTCAGATAGTTCTATGAAATCTTTGTTTTAAGAAAGTAAGGCCAGAATTTCTTGGTAAAGGACGCAGTGGTGTACAGCTGCCACATAAATAAGCTTGCCATGCCAGTGCTGTAGATATGACCATTAGTTGAAAGTTTTTGTTAGTAATTTAATATTGGTTCTACAGGCTGTACAGTGAGATAATTAGACTTAAAACTTATACATAGATCTTACATAATGAGGTCAAGTGTGAAATGTGACTTTTGTCTGGGGTTTTTGTGTAGCATTGTGCAGAGTTATTTAATGCTACACACACACACACACACACACACACACAAACACACACACACACACACAAATAAATATCATACATCAACAAATCTTTAGAAAAAAAACGGTGTGTTCTTGTCTTTTTTAATTTCAGGGATATGCCGCCATCTTTTAAAGGATATCATGGCTCTGTTAAATACATTCTAGAAGCCAGACTGGATCGTTCATGGATGATAGACAAAACAGCAGTAAAAGAAATCAACTTTGTGCCAAAGATTGCTGCTGGTACTAAAATAATGGTATGTGTCAAGTCAAGTAGGTTTATTGTCATTTCAACCATGTACACACAGTACTCTCCTCAGTCTCTGCATGAAGTAGAGACAATGCCACTAGTTGTTAAGTGGTTCATTTAGTTAAACTGGATTAAGTCTAAATTAAGGTAGACTTAAGTAGCAGAATTTGCCCTGAAATCGTTGCTGTCTGATATAACTGTCTTATACAGCTTATACCTGATAGAAAATGTTATTAGACAGATTTACGTTTGAATCAGAGCTTCAATCCAATTTTTGGACGTGGATTTTGTAGCCACTAGTTACAGTATATAGACAAAAGTACTGGGACGCCTGACCATTACACCAACAGGGACTTTAAATAAACTGCTTTAAATAAGGAGTTGGTCCCCATTTACGGCTATAATAGCCTCCACTTATCTTGGAAAAGTTTCCACAAGATTTGGGAGTTTCTGTGGGTATTTGTGCCCATTCATTGACTTATGAAATCAGACATTGATGACGAGAAGGTCTGACTCATAATCTCTGTTCCAATTAAAATGTTTGATGGGGGGTTGAGTTCAGGGCTCTGTGGGGGCCAGTCAAGTTCTTCCACACCAAACTCCCAACCATGTCTTTGCTTTGTGCACTGGGACACAGTCATGCTGGAATAGAAAAGATTCCTCCCCAAACTGTGTCCACAGTGTTGGAAGCATAGTGTGCTATGGTTACAAAATTCAGTTGAAGACGTCTGAGTTATTCTCTAAGTGGTAGTTTTATGTAGTCTGTATTAAAAGGCTATCCAACCACATATGTGATCGTTCTCATGGCTGCCTTTTATTGAAAGGACTCTAATCTGTGTTTCTGCTTTGATGTATAAGACCCCTCAGAGGGCTGCTGTAGACAAAAAGATGACACTTTTCACCTCTGGTAGTGCCTCAATGACAGCAACAATTGACAAAAGTAGTTACATGCAAGGTGGGTTTGCATTTTTACGATTAAGTATTGTTATTGAAGTGTACTGACAAGAAAAGCCACAAGTGCTACTGTTTAAGCCCAGATTTGAATTATATTCTAATTATTTTTCTTTTTACAGGTGATGTCATCAGGGTTTCCACCAATGTCGATAACTCATCGTCTCGCGAGCTCAAGCTGAAGTACAGTCTTCAGCAAAAACAGATCTTCCATGCACAAGGCCGCACGAATTACTCTTTGGAAACTATTTTCAAATTGGTTGGGGACCCTATTCCAAAAGGATCAAAGAAAACAGTAAACACAGACCTGATTATACCATCCAACGTGGACTACAATTTTGAAAATTGTAGTATTATTAAACTGGAGTACACATTTAAGGTACCAGTGGCCTGTTTACTTTCTCTCACGTACCTCTCAGTCTGTTGAGATTGAACCTGCAGTGTTTGTACAAAGCTCAAAAATGAAGATAAGACTGAATTTAGGACACACTTTGTTATCTGTATAGTTAAAGCTAAAATTAACACCAGACTATATATATTTTATTTCCATAAAAAAACTGATTCTACACAGTTTGGATTTACAGATTATGTCTTTCATTTATTGATATAGCTTATGAAGTTGTAGCGTCTTTGAGGTTCTTATTCTCAGATGTTTCCACAATTCACCAAAATGACACTTTTCTGTTTTTTTCTCAGGTCTATTTGGATGTCCCTTATGCTAGTGACCCAGCAATCAAATTTCCAGTGGTCATTCTCTCTGCAGGACAGCCCTGCAAACCCAGGCCTCCACCCCAGTCTGAGTTTGGGCTCTGTCCCCCTGGTGCTGCGTTTGGGCACAGCCCCCCTGGTGCTGCGTTTGGGCGTAGTCCTCCTGGTGCAGCATTTGGGCGTAGTCCTCCTGGTGCTGCGTTTGGGCATAATCCTCCTGGTGCTGCATTTGGGCACAGCCCCCCTGGTGCTGCGTTTGGACCAGCTCCACCACTGTACCCTTCACCTGTGTATCTACAGCCAGCCAATCCATCATCTCCTCCTCCTTTATATACAGACATCTACCCAGATCAAAACCCACTATTTCCAGCATTCCAGTCAGCTTCACCAGCTCCAGCGCTCAGTCCTCCCTCATACTCTTCTGTAAGTTATCCAGGTCCAGCTGGTCAAGCACCAAGTACCCCAGGATTTTCACCAAATTTAGGCCATTCATCTACCCAACCAGAGTCTTATCCCACTAAGCCACCTGAAAAACATGCATAATCAGACTTGCCTTTGAGTTTGAATTGATAACAGCCTCAAGAAGCCAATACGTTTAAGTCACTCTTGTTTAATGTGTGCCTGTGAAGTTGCTTTGTTTGATAGAGCAGCTGTGTAAAGACTTCAGAACATTAAGTGCTACACAAGCTTGAATTCACAGAAGACTTTACCCATATTTTTACACTTGCGATGATTACGACTGAAATGTACCTATCCTGTGCGTCTAAATACGTTTTGTATACTCATCTTTTTCACTCATCAGCAGTGGTGCAGTTTTGAAGCAAGAAGTAAAATGTTAGAAATATTTTTTTTTTTTATAAACTTCAGTATTTGGTACACCTCCGCCCCCCACCCCACATTAAAAAAGTGTAAACATTAAATTCAGAATCAGAATATATTTATTGTCATTGTAACAGGTACAATGAAATGAGGTGCAGTCCTTGCAGCGTTAAAGAATTATAAAAGAAATACTGAATAAAATAAAGAAAAATGTAAATGGCAAATAGAATATAAAGTAAAGGTAGGATGTAGAACCCACTCGCACCACATAGAATCTTCTTGCATGTAAAAGACGTATTGCATGGGATTGTATCTATTGCACTTAAGCTGTTGAAGGTGATTAGGTTTCATTCAGGGTAGAAACTGCTATTTAATCCGTTAGTCCTTGTTTTGATGCTTCTGTACCTTTTGCCTGATGGCAGCAGTTGGATGAATGTACTTTTCATTTAGGGAGAAATGACACATTACCTGGTGAAGCTTGAAAGAGAATGTGGAGAATGCTATGACCTTTGGACATAATAGTAGTATTGGAGTGGGAGATAAGCTAAAACACAGAAGTATTTGTACAGCAGGGTAGTTGGAATGAATCTAATGGACTATATATACACCCTTTTCATTATCATTCCCCTTGTGTTATTTGAGCTGAAAGGGAACTATGACTCATTTAGGCCCACTCCTTGTCACATGACAGTAGTATATACATGGCAGAACATGGTAATAACAATGTAACATGTTTTAATATGATACAACAATATATAATTACATACAAGTGACAGTTGCTAGTACAGTGATATACATCTTTAAGAGTAGAGTTTCATATAAAAGACTTGACAAGTAGCTAGTGTAAGTGCAAAGATGTGTTTACAAAACAAAAGCAACTACATAGACTGATAAATAGCTGGGAAAGCTTTGCTTTGGTGGCAGATTTCAATTGCAATGCAAACAAAAGATACGCCTCATCTGTATACCAACTCCCTAAGTACACACTACAAAAGTCACTCTGGAATGTGTGGAAAAATGTGTGGGAAGTGCAATTTTTGTCTCTCAAACACTGTGATTGCAGTTTTTCTTTTATTTTACACCCCCTATCCCTCAGCCCTCTAGCCTGCCGCTAATCTTAAGTACAATAATCTTTACAGTGCAACCTCCTCCTATTCCTTTATTATGGGTATACGGATCGGCCACAACACTTAAACCTCATACAGATGAAGAAGTGAGTCACATTGAACATTTTATTACAGTGGCACCTGTCACGGGGCGATATATATAAGTACACAGTCAGCTCTTGAAGTGTGTCAGAAAAGGGTCCAGGTGACTTTGACAAGGGCCAAATATAATGGCTGGATGAATGGGTGATTGTTTCCGCAGCTTGCTACAAATGAGGCCGTGAAGCTGCAGACAGGTCAGAGTGCCCATGCTGGCCCGTCCACTGCCAAAAACTCAATGGGCTCATTTAGATTTACGCCATTCATTAGATGCTTTTGTTCAAAGTGACCATTCCCTAACTACAGGAGACAGTCTCCCTGGAGCAACTTGGGGTTAAGGGGCTTGCTCAGGGACCCAGTGGTGGTTTGCTGAACTGCACATGACCATCAGGACTGTACCTTGGAGCAGCAGAAGAAGGTAACCTGGTCAGATGAATCACAGGTGTATGTGCATCACTTACCTGTGGAAGAAATGGTTCTGGGAAATGTTCTCCTGGGAAACCTGGGTCCTGGCATTCATATGGATGCTACTTTGACATGTACCACCTACCTAAACATCATAGCAGACCAAGCACAAGCTATGCAGACGACACTCAGATCTATCTAGATCTTTCACCAAATGTCTTCAGTCCTAAACGTATTGTGTTTATATCTCAAAGTAAATACCTGGATGCAGCAAAATTTCCTTCCCTTAAATACAGGCAAGACAGAGATAGTTCTGTTTAGGCACAAAGAAGAAAGATTTTCAGCTCAGTGCATATCTGTAAACTACAACTAATGCCAAAAACCTTGGTGTAATGGATGGGGATCATAGTTTCAATTATCACATTAAAGCTGTAGCTAAATCAAAAGTCTGGCTTCTCAGAATTTGCCTTTGTGTCTTAAATGGTTGATTGTTGCAATGCTCTTCCCACATGGAGCCCGGATTTGCCATGACTGTTGCCAGTTTCAAAAGTAAACGTATTTTCCACTGCTTTCATTTACCTGTAAAATATCTACAAAATGTATGCACTTTTGTAAGTATTCTTTTATATTGCTTTATTTATTTTTCTTTCACCTCGTCATAATTGCTACTTTTATTTCATAATAATTGTTTATTTACATTTATTTTTATTTTTCTGGTTTTCTGCTTAGTTTTATGTCTGTAAACCACATTGACTGATCTGTGTGAATAATATTGTTCTATACAAGTAAACATGCCTTGCCTAACAATACTCACCCTATGTTTACAGTGTACAGCCTGATTGAGCTTTGTGGAGGAGAAGCTTGCTCACTGTTAATGCTAACAAAATTTCTGGCTAAATATCAGGTGTTGAATAAACAGAATTAAGTTTGGTTTAGAGGTGCAAAATTGTTCTACTCAACATCACTAGTGAAACATATTTACAGCAACTTCAGAGCCCAAAATCTGTTAAAATGCTTTATGAGCCTCTTCTACATGCTACACGCAAAGTTCCTGCCACAAGGGGGCGCTTTAATTCAGCTCTACACATTACAGCAGCCAGACGTGCAGCATAACAGATGAAATGAAGGAAAAATAAAGGATTTCGGGGTTTTTTGCGGAAAATGTAGTGTTATTGAATGCTTGTTATTGAATGCTGTACATGATGTCTACATGAATTCACTTGACTAACCATGTGTTTGTAGGCCATGGCTGGAATATGGATTCGAATATTGTCCAGTCAACACCTAACACTGGTGATAGGTTTATTAAAATTCATTGATTTATCAACGGCCTTTCAAGGGTAGGATAAAAACAACAGAATGCTGCTCCCACCGCAGCTGACCAAAACTTCACTTTCTTGTCATTTCAGACTTCTTTAACGTACTGTATTATAAATGTTGCCACCAGAGGGCAATGTGACGCCTTGCAACCAGTTGTGCCGCAGTGCCCTTGTGTGTTAGTATCTATATTAGAGCCCTTTGAAGAAATTGCAATTGTTCTCTGCATTTTACGCATTTGCCCAATTGAAGCAGTCTGTCACGTGCGCAAACAAGATGGATTTGGCCACAAAAGCATCTGGTGGGGTCTGACATATTAGAACACTTTAAGGAAGCCTGTCATTTTACGAAACGACACATTTCTTCAATGGACTGTAATATAGATACTGCCACAAGAGGGCGGTACTACTGATATGACAAGGCGCCACGTTGCCCCCTGGTGGCAACATTTATAATGCAGTTCGTTAAAAAAAGTCTGCCATGTTAAATAACAGGCTTCTTTGAACAACTGTAATAAAGATTTTGTCACAGGAGGGCAGTGTGGCGTCCTGCTTCTCACTGCCGTCTTGTGGAGACGTCTGTATTACGGTTCTTTAAGGCTCCACTCTGCCCTCTTGTGGAAAATGCATATTGCTGTCTTTTAAAGAAGCTTGTTATTTAACATGTCAGACTTCTTTAACGAACTGTATTATAAATATTGCCACCAGGAGGCAACGTGGCGCCTGGCCATCAGTAGTGCCGTAACCTGGAAGCACGGTATGCTTGGAATGCCTTTAGATACAAAGTCCCGAGCTCGAACGCCATAAACATTTTATAACGTGACCGACATGTAAAAATAAAATAAGTAAAAAACATTCATTCAGTACAAACATAGAATTAAGGCCAAAAGCTCAATTTACAGTGGCAAAAGCAAGGATAAACCAAAGTGATGTCCTCTGTACTCGGGTCTATTGAGTGTGGGGACATCACCACATGGCCTCATTGGTTGAAAAAGTGCTGGGGAATTCTCATGGCTTTGTCGGGGGAGGTTATTTCTTTATTATAAATCTTACTACTCATGTGTTTAACATTTCACATTCAGAGCAAATAGGAAATTCATCTGAAATTCAAAATGTATGTCTCTCTCTCTCTCTCTCTCTCTCTCTCTCTCTCTCTCTCTCTCTCTCTCTCTCTCTCTCTCTCTCTCTC
>JBBJLR010098020.1:0-10153 GCA_037577145.1 Brachypetersius gabonensis | reverse complement strand
TCTGTCACTGTTAAAATAAACCTACCATTAAAATTATACTGTTCTGAGACTTTTCATTTCTTTGTCATTGAACAAACTTACAAAATCCGCGAGGGGTCAAATACTTCACTGTACATATATATGGACTGGGAACTTCTCTGTTTAACACTACAAGATCCTACAAAGAATAATGAGGAAAGCTGTGAAGATGATTGAGGTCTCTCTTTGCTCTGCACCACACGCTGCAGCCGCAAAGCCACCAGAAGAATGCTTCTTACCTCAGGCTTTCAGATTTCAACACACTTGGAGAAAGCTAACCACCAATTCGGCAATGTCATCTAACAGACACAATCAGTAGATAGCATAGTGCTGAATGCTGGTAGGAGAGAGAGGGACATCTGACTCACCCAGAGGGAGCGAAGAAAGCATATTGTCTTCCTGCCACCTGCGGTTGTGGCATTACTGGGGACCGTGATCTCGCAATGACAAGGCCAACACTTATTGACACAGAATTGCACAAGAGTTATTTCAAGTGTGTTGTTTGCTTACTTATTGTTACACAGGAGTTTCATTTTAGATTCATATTTTATTTTCACATTCAGTAAAATGGCAATTTCCAAAATAGGCTGCAGTTGTGTTTCCCGAAGCAAGTGTAGCCTATTTAAAACAAAATATATATTTTGCTGAACTATGTGTTAATGATATGACCGTTTACCCATGATGCAATATGCTTGAATGTATCCTTGATTTCTCATAGACTACAGCTTTTCATGGTGTAGTCAAACTGCCCAGGCCATTAACTGCATGCTTGGAGGCACATGATTTAAAAAAAATTAAAGGGTCGTCATCAAGTTCTACTCCTGCCTTGCAGTTCCATCCGCACCAGCTCTTATCCTGCAGTTCCCACAGCTTACTCTTGGCCTGCGAGTTGTGTGCCTCCCATTCATGCCTCATGTTAGCTTTACTACTTGTTTCTGTATTTTCTGCCCTGTTCATGTCTGCTTTCCCTGTGTTTTGACTCCTTCATGAAATTACCTTTAGAACTGGATTGTCCCAAAATGGACCCGAAACAGCTCTACCTTCATTAAGCATGGTCTCTTTGATTAGGCAAGATGTTAACAGCTTGTCCTTTAAGTCTTGTAGGCTATGAAGTGGGGCTTGCATGAATCAGGCTAGTTTGTTCAGCATATCCCACAGGTCTGCAGTTATGCAACTCAATTCATAAAAAGCTGCAATGCCCTGTGTGTTCGAACACCTCTATCATAGCCAACCTTTCCAGCTACAGTAGCTCTTCTGTGGGATTGGGCAGACGGGCTAGCCATCTTTCCCTATGTTCAACAGTGAACCTAGGGTACCCAGTAAACTGGTTGTCCTTGCTTAGACCGCCTTTTGCAGATACTCTTGTGGGGAACACCCCACAAGAAGAGATAATTTAGAGATCCTCCAGCCATCAGAACTCAGCTCAGATCCTTACACTTGCCCATTTCACAATGTTTTTATTGTGACTTTTTTTCACTCTATATCATTGCTTTTGCAGTGCTTTCCAGTTAGGATATCTTTAAGCATTGCCAGTATAATTAATCTTGTGCATTTCTGACAAGTGCTAAGAATTCTCAAGATGTTGGCAAACAAAATTTGATTGTAATTGTATAATGATAATTTCCACTCATTCCAGGCTGAGTCCACATAAAGTATCTGTGTGAAGAAATTGTTTTGTTTTTTTTTTCTTCTTTCAAACAAAACACAGTTCAAAGTTTGAACTTCTTATTCAAACTTTGAGTGCAAACAATAGTCATTTGCAGTGTGGCACAAAGACACACTATATGAGAAAAAGTAATGGGACACTCCTGTTTTCAAGGCTTGGGCTAGGCTCCTTACATGCAGTGAAGGGTAGTCTTAATGCTTCAGCATACCAAGACATTTTGGACTACACAATGTTTCCAACTTTGTGGACACAGTTTGGGGAAAAGAGGTACCTGTGTGGTCTTAATAAAAAAGGAGATATATTTAGACTTGCTGATGTGTTTCTTGGCAGCTGCTTGGTTATGAAGGGCTTGAAATGTGTTTCTCTCTTTTTCTCAGTTATGAAAGCATGAACATAAAGGGAGTATTGTTAATCCTATTTGCGATTTATTGTGTTGCTAAACATGGTCTCCACTCCATTACTTAGATCAATTGTGTGCAGCACCTAGGTTTCAAATGTAAAATGTAAATGTAAACCTTTTGAATGTTCATAGACTTGTCCATCTATTTAGCTGAGCAGTCAGCTCCCATGTTTAGTCTCTGACCCAGTTTGGCAAGCAGCATCTCATGCAGAGGCTTTACTGTCAATTCCTGAATAATTGGTAGGGAGGTAGTAGCCTAAAGGGTAAAACACTTGCGTGCGAACCCGGTTGGTTCAAACCCCACTTTCTACCATTGTGTCCTTGATCAAGACACTTAACTATTAGTTGCTCCTGGGGGACTGTCCCTGTAATTGATGACTATAAGTCGCTCTGGATAAGGGCATCTGCCAAATGCCGTAAATGCACTACATGTATTCAGACACTGATGTTGCTTGAGTAGACCTCTCGCAATCTCCGTCACAGTTCATCCCAAGGGTGTTGGATAGGGTTGAGGTCAGGGCTCTGTGTGGGTAAGTCAAGTCCTTCCACACCGAATCCATCCAAAAATGTCTTTATGGACATCATTTTTTGCACTGGGACACAGTCATGTTGGAATAGAAAAGGGCGTTCTCCAAAATATGTATACAAAGGTGGAAGCATGGCTTTGTCCAAAACACCTGAATTCAATAATTAAGAGGTGTGTCCCAATACTTTTGTTCGTACAGTTTGTCCATGTCTGTTGTTTACACAAACACCTTTGCAACTGGTTCATTATTTACTCAGTATTCATTGTTATGACTGTAAAACCCCTTATACATCAGGTTTGTGTGTCAATACTTCACTTAGTTGATAATGATTAAGAGCTGTCTTTAAAGTTTAGCTTTCCTCAAGCTCTTTATTTCCTACTGTATATTGCATGTACCAGACACTTTTTATGCAAAGCGATTTCCATTCCAACTACAGGGGGCAGTCTCTCTGGAGCAACCCTGGGGTTAAGCGTCTTGCTCAGGAACCCAGTGGTGGTATGCGGAGGGTAGGATTCAAACCCAAGTGTCCTACCCACTAGGTCACCACTACCCAATATTGCACCCTGCTCTTTGTTTCAGCTTTCACCAGACTTTTATCTCCACCAGATAAAAAGCATATAAGGTCATTGTTTTTGTGTCAGGGAACTTGCCAACGCTGCCAGTAGTCAAATTATTTGCTTTGCTGACGCTGGAAATACATGTTTATGATCGCTCCTACAAGCAAAGGCACAACCCTGTGATTTTATGCCCCCAGAGATTCTCTGCTCATACGTGGCACATTATGTGGCACATGATTGAACTGATCTGTTAATGTAAAAAACATTAATAAATCAGATGGGTTAAAGCAGGAACATTATTGTTTCCTTCGTTCCTCAGTGTCTTTCAATGTGATGTAGACCTGTAGGCTTATGGACATTCCCTTTGTTAATGTTTGTAGGATTAGAAGCTAACTAGGCCAACTGGAATCACATAGCAGCCACGGCGGACCAGGGTGCATTAGTGCCTCAACAAGGGGATTGAGGTCGCATGTGAGTCCGACAGACAGTGTATTTGCATGTATGTGTGTCAAACTTACTTTAAACAATGAGCTCTTACATTCTGTTCTTTGCGATTATAAACCATAAAGTTATGTCTTTATGTATCCCATGACCATTGGTCATGCAGTGCTTCATTGTACATTTACTGAATCAGCCTTCACTTAAACCAACCAACCAACCAAATTGTTTTATGTGAGAGATTTTTTTTTTTAGCTTATCCATTAAAATCTGCTCAGTGTACCCCGAGTCACTGGATACCATTAAAATTAAAAATTAACTCTCAACACAAAAACAACATATGTTCACATCCTGGAAATTGACGGACATGAAAACTGCTTGTTCATTCATTTGTACTTTGGCTTTGGGCCTTCAGACAATACAATAAAGAAGAATCACATCATATCCTTTTAATTTGATGGTTTATTAACCTTTTATCCAAAGTAATATGAACAGAGGATTAGTGCGGGACCTTAATAAAATACTGGATTTCAAATGGACCCCATGACTTCTGGTTTTAAACAACCAAAGGCTGAACTTTAATAATCAGATAGATGAAGAAAAGAAGAAAATGTTCAAGTAAATATTTTTACAGCTTTCTAGCAGCTCTCCATCTCTTCCCTCTCTCCCTGAAGGAATCAAGTTTAACAATGTTAGCTATTTTATTTATATAACATTTTACATAGCGGGGTGGAGGTAGCTCAGTGGGTAGGATACTTGCCTACAGACCAAGAGGTCATAGGTTAGAATCCTACATTCAGCACCCCCACTGGGTACCTGAGCAAGACCCTTAACACCAAGTTGCTCCAGGGAGACTGTCCCCTGTAGTTAGGAAATGAAAGTCGCTTTGGAAAAAAGCGTCTGATAAATGCCATAAATGTAAATACATTACAATGCAGTGGTTAAAAAAGCAGCTTTACAGACATTTCATTCCAGGCACCCACAGAGAATGCTAGACAGAACTACACTATATGGTAAGTGGAGTTGATACAAGGTATCATTTAGGTACTGTTTGACTTTTTCCATTGCTATTTTTCAGGAGTTGACATATTTGGTGATAGACATGATCACCATCATTTTCTCAGTCATTCATTAACATGGAAAAAACAAACATAGGATTTTTTGATAACATTCATACATCAGGAAATGGCTACACAATAGCTTCATACAAGAAAATGGCTTTGTAATACTTTTGAATGTGTGGTGTTGGTATGTAGAAAGGACAAAAGTGTATTTTGCCCCAGTCACAGTGGGAAGAATGGAATGAGAGGCAAAAATCTCTGTTTTGGATCACAGGGAGACAACTGAAGGAGTTGATCTTACTCAGCAAGTAGAGTAAGATCAGTAGAATTGCTTAGTAGAATTGCTTTTTGAATATCTGGATTACCTCAGATGGCACAAGTACATTTGCAGCTTGGAAGAACAACACAACAGATTGATAGCTGTATTTCATGTGATTATAAAACAAGCAGAAATTCAACTATCAAGGATCAGAAGATTGTCGAGCTATAGCTGCACAGACAATATGCATTATGTGTGGATCATGAACACCATTACTCGAGGTTTTTGAATTTTCTGTCTGCATCTTTTGATCAAAGTTGGAATGAATACAGTGCTTAATGACTTCAGTCACATAATATGGGGAAAGGGCATTTTGAATTTTATAGGTAGGTGACAATATTATCATTATGAGGAATTTCTCTTGGTGAGTGCCATAACATTCTAAACATACCGGATAAGCACATTGGCAAAAACAAAAATAAAAGATATTTACAGAGAGGGTCACTACCCCCACTCCAGCCAGGAGAAGGAGGCAGAATGCATCTTCTGCTCATAATTAGCCAACATCAGCTGCACCTGCAGGCAGCCCTCTATAACTAGGGTCACAGTCAGTTCAGTCTTTGTTGCACACACGGCATTGAGCTCTCAGGTTTCTGTTTACCATTTAACACTCTCTCTGAGGACAACCTAAGCACATTTTCAGAAACACACACACCCCCTGGCCTGTCCAGTCAGAAACGTTTGATGGGGACCAGTGGCAATGCCCAGTTTTATACTCCAGTGCTTTCTGGCCTTTGAATAGTAGCCCTCTTGGTTTACCACAGAGAGGGCTATGGTCATGTTTATCATCTCCCTACTAATGGGGCTAGCCCTGGCTCTAGGTAACCCACAGCCAAAGGGGCCAGCGTTTACCCACCACCCCTGCTCAAACTAGCAGATGAAGGTACTGGGCTGCTCCCTCCTCTCTGGCTGGCAGGAGGAAGCAGAGGACATCTCCCCTCATCATTAGCCACCATCAGCTGCATCTGCATACAGCCCTTTATAGCTGGGACTTGCAGTCTTGCTGACTGCTGAGTCTTGGACAGGGACACACTCACACAGCCAGTACACAGTATCTCAAGCTGTCTTGTTTCTATTTATCTTCCTTGTTTTTCTAGGTGTCACCACTGCAAGAGAGACATAAATAGGATACAAAACATGACAGGAAATATGAGGAACTTATGTGAAAGAAGCCAAAAAGTTAAATATGTGTATTTGTTCATAGGTACAGGTTCTGAGGAAACAGAAAATCAACTATTTTTGTTTAACCTTACAGAATGAAATGAACATTTATGCATTATTGCAGTTTGGTGCAGTTGTGGACCACAGGAAGAAAGGTGTCCATCTTTCTTATTCATATTGTCTGCATACTGTCCACTGTACAAAATCATTTGATAGTTTCACACTGCTTTTGATGTCAAAAACATTATTTTAACTTACACAAATTCAATATGCACAATTTTAATATTCCCTCTCTCTGTGTTTGTGTGTATGGGTGCTTGACTTATTTTTTCTCTATCTTGCTTTCTTAATGAAATCATGGACACCTCTCATCAAAATGAAATATCATGTGCCATTTCAGGACATATAGTTTCATATGAAAATACTTTGAATGTAGAACTGAGCTGTAACTTACTCATTTAAATGTAGCTAGTGATTCTCCACAATGGTCACTTGTGATCATTTAAGAATCTTTTATGTGCATCGATAAAAAGTTATGAACCCACATCAGCAGGATCTTGCAAATGCACAAATTTATTTTTGCGATTACAAATCGTGTTTTTAAGTAATTACCCACTGGGTAGATATAAGTATGGGCACATGATGCTGCTGCTGTCTTTTACTCTAGCAAAGTAGGCTTTAAATCACCAGGAGTACTTTGAAAGAGTGGCGCACCCATTCATTGTCACACCATTTAATTGTCACACCTGTAGCCTGTAGGTTTACTAAGTTACATATTTGACAGTTTCAGCTTTTTCCCATTGACCTTTGTAGAGTGGAGGTTGAATGCAGTAAAAACACAGTCACATGTTCCTGTATACACACACAAACACACACACACCACCTTACAATGTTCCATGTACCAAAACGTTTCTTTATTAACTGATAACCTCATGACATGAGCTGTTTAGTAAAGAGTCAGCCAAGTGAAGGTGACTTTGGGCAGACCATTAATGCTGAGATTATTTGCCTTCCTAAATTTTCTTTGTCTATCCATTTGGATGGTCTTTGTCTGACTAATCAGACTCTGATATTACCTCACGCCCCCTTACATCATTAGACGTCCTGTTTACAGATTTAAATATAGACATTATATTTTGCTGTTGTACACACATAGGTATGTAGAGGTACAGACACGCAATGCTCAGCATAGCTGGCATCATATTACTGAGTGCAAATGTGTTGGCCAGGCTGGCTGGCCTAACATGGCTCAAGTTAGATCAGTCTGGATTAACAGAAGTACCACTAGTAGCGCAATTATATACAGAACGTTTAGACTCTGTATATAATGTTTGGAACCGAGTGGAATCTGTGATTCTGATCAGTTTCACTCGCAAAAAATATGAAAAAGATGTGCATTAAGTCTGGCCTCGACATTGTACACTACCCACTCTACAAATAAAAGGCCTGGGTGATGCTGATGGTCCTAGGTCAAGACTACACTAACATACACCAAAATGTATGTTTTAGTACATAATATTTGTAAGTGGTTCTGTATGAATGTCATCCAAATATGTATACAAATTGTTTTTGCAACCTCAGCATTTTTCAAAGTCAAGTCAAAGTGAACTTTATTGTCATTTCACCATATACAAGTATACAAGGAAACGAAATGGCGAGAGCTCTGGATCTCTGGATCTGCAGTGTATATACAAATACTTAGATATAAAAATAAAAATGACAAGTAATAGACACACAAGACAAAACATTGTGCAAGACAAACAGTGCAATCAGACAGTATATAGTAATCTATGAATCTGTGGTATGTGCAAATGGGTAAGTTATATTAATATACTATAAATATACAGTAAGGATCTGAGTTGACAGAACATATTTGAGTAGCAGCATGTTCCGCAGTTAAGAAAATATGGAATAAGTCATTTTTGTCTTCGGTTCCTTTTAAAATTAATTACAGTTGCGATGCACCTGGTCTGGGTCAACACGGGTCCTTATGTTAGTCAACAGATTGTGACATATCTGATTGTTACAGGTAAAGAAGTAGCATGGCTATAGTACACAGTGAGTGACTGAATTAGAAGATTAAGGCAGAAATGGGAGCAAATACATTGTACCCATTCCTACCAATCTAGAAAATGCCACCACTTATGGCCCTGGGCTCCATTGTAAGAGGGAGAATATATTTAAGGAGTAGCAATTACCCCTAGTTACCCATTGTTTACTAATTGTTGACTTCTACTGCAGCCACTTTTTCAATTTGAAGACTTCTTAATAGCCTTTTACCTTGCTCAATAAAAAATACTTCCATAAAATCAAGCTTCAGAGCAGATGTTGACTTGCAAGCAATTCATTAGTGGCTCACACATGTGAGCTCATTGTAGCACCAAATTTTCACCATCCCCAAACAAACAAACAAAAACCAGCTACTCAGCTTGTTTAGGCAGTGATTCTGATTCTGCAAGTGCAGAAAATGTAATCAAATTTGATGCAGTTTATCACATTTTAGTTTTTCATGTGTTAACTACCACATATTCTTTTTTGTAAAGACCTTTTTGATTTCCTGTTTTTGTCTTCTCTCCACTCTGTTTCTATTCAACTAAAAACAAAGATCTGGTCCTTTTCTGAAAAATCTGGTCACACTGAAGCGACTCAGAACTCCTGCCCAAGTTCTTAATGTTCTCTTCATATAATGAAGTCATAGTCTGAACTCAGAATTGCCTTTTTAAAGATAGCCCACAGAGCTTGCTGTTCTGCAAACCTGGATGAAATACAGTGGAAATGGAATTGTTTTGTGAAGTTCTCTTTATCTGAAATCATCAAAGTTTTTGTTTAACTAGCTGATATTCGAATAAGCCTTTGCATAAGTGAAAGTTAAACAATCAATGCTTTATGTTTTTGACATGAAACTCCACACGTGGGAAACACTGACAATGGTATCCTTTCATCCTTACAAAGCAAAATAAAGCCATTAATCAGTCTGCAAGCAGCAATCAGTTCAAATGCAATACATGACAGAAGTTTCTAAGACTGCACTGAATGCTCCATTCAGCTGAGTAAGAATGACTCAGCAAATTATGCTCTGTCATAGGATCCTTAGCCTTTGTGCCAGTAGTTGGGAGTGGGCAGGCTGTTTTGTACCACGCTGTATCACATGGCCCTACTTTACTCTATTTCTAGACATACAGAGACAGGACATTTTGTCTTGGATTAATTTTGTACCACAGAAATAAATCATCGGTTGCACAAAAAAAGACTAAATGACAGGATGCAGACTAGAGAGTGTGTGTCTTCACTAGAAACAGTAATGACCAAAAATGAAGCAGACATATATGCATAAAAATGGGTTTTTGTGGGCAGTTTGACATTTCAGCAATAGTTAACACATGAGAATTCACACACCCCTGGGAGCTGCATCTCTGCTGTCCTATCACCATGAGCAGCATCCAGTATAGCTCCCCGTGGTGGTGATGTTTATGGAAGTTCCATTTATCTATTAGAACCTCGCTGTGTCTAAGCAGCTCTATTGCTTGTCGACTGGTAGAACAACCTTTGGAAAAATCTTACATAATCATCTCATTTTACTGGGTCAGTTCCAACTGCTTTTCTGCTTCCATCTCATACAACAGAACCCAATATCATAGGAATGCTCACATTCTTCACAGTATCATTTCAGATAAATGATAAGCCTTATATAAACACATCCCCCAGGAAATCAGAAATTGATGTGTCAGACCAGTGAGCAATCCAATACTGCAAAGAGTATAGAGCTGGCATTATACTTGTGTATGTGTGTGTTTTTAAGACACCAAAATGCTGACTTTGTTATAAATTGTGGTCACTAAAACTAAGATCCTCGTTTCCAAATTTGTTGCTTTACAGAAAGATGGGTTCCCCTTTTTGTTCCCTACAAGGCTTCTTGAATTCTTTACAGGAGTAGAATAAAAAATAAAACACTATATATATATATATATATATATACATACATGTGTATATAAATAATGAATGGAGA
>JBBJLR010097988.1:0-10154 GCA_037577145.1 Brachypetersius gabonensis | reverse complement strand
ATTCAATAATGATAGCTAGACTTATTATTTTTAATTTAAATTCATAGTCTTGTTTCTATTTGTAAAGTGTGTATCTGTGCTCAGTGATATCTTGTATGAAATGTTTGGATACATAATTTAAAAATAGTGGCTTGGGATCATTTTGTGGGTGGACTTCAGACAAGACCAAGGTTGTTTGCACCTTGTGCAATGTGGAATTAGTTTACTGTAGGAGTTGAGAAACCCGTCATTATTTGGGTAGCACACATATTCTGAATGCCTTCGGCAGAATTCAAATGAGCCATTGTAATCTAGAATAATCTAGATTAATTCCAAGATTACAGTGAGATTAATGTAGATTAATTCCAAGATTACAGTGAGATTAATCTAGATGTACATTTTTTGTCCATCATTGGAAAATGTTCAGCTGGTGGTGTGGTGTTTAGGGACAGTACAGTATATAAAAAAAAACATAAACCAGAAAAACCCTAAAACACCCTCCTTAATAATGATATGAATATACACAAAGCAATCAATTCAGCAAATGAGCAGCAGTGTAGATAGTTATATGGGTGATGCAAGCACTATAGCAAATAAGAAGACACACTATATTCTTAGTGTTACAATCAGTGCCTTTATATCTCTCTTTCTCTTCCACACAGACATACACACACCAGTGGCAGCTCCTGGTCCATATTTTTTGTGAAACAAACCACCTTTAACCTCTAGTGCATGCGAAACAAACTCAGCACTTTGTCGTGCTCCCTGGGCAGCTTGATTTTCTTGCCCTAAGTATTTCACCTTCATGTTCTGCTTTTGCTGCCTCACATCTGTCCTCAGTTAGTGTTAACCCACTACAAAATATAAAAAGTATTTTATTGTACATATCTTACAAACACATAATAGTAATGCTAAATTCAGCAGTACATAACTAACAATATTTCTTAATCTAACCTCTTTCTCACCTTATAAATGAATTCTGTCCTCCTGGTCATCTTGGAGAAGTCATTAATCACTCTGTCATACCAGCAAGGATTTTTCCCCCAAGGTTTTCACCAGTGCCCAGTTTGGCTGGGTGGTGATGGGACTCGCTAGCAAGCGGTCAAGCTAACAAGCTAATAGCTTTTCTTATGTGCACTCATAAATGAATAATAAAATATAAAATAAAAAAGAAACATTATTAGTAAATACTAGTAAATTATATGTTATTCTAGTCATTATTAAATAAAAATCAACACCCACCCGTGGCAAAAGATTTATGTTATCCCCATCTGTAAGGGCAGAAAAACACAATAGCAACAAAACAACAGGACAAGACAACAGTTCAAGTATTTTAGCAGTGGAGTCACTGAGTGTGCAAAATTGCAGAGTAGATGAAGACAGCAATAAATAATAATTGTGCAAATAATATCAGCAGCAGGGCAAAGAACGTGTAGTGAATATAAAGTAAGTGCAATTTTTTACTTAGAATTTCACTATTATCGCTACAGTGAGCAAAACTATTTCTGTTATCACTGTTAGCTTCTGCTTCTCCACCCTTTGGGCGATGGAATTGTCAGTCTGCAGTCAATAAAGCTGATTTCATCTCTGCATTTGCTGACCATCTATCCTTTGATCTATTTGCTCTCACTGAAACCTAGAAAAACCCAGAAAACACAGCTACAGTAGCTGCACACTATACCAAATATACACTTTCTCATACCTCTGTTTGGAGGAGGGCATGGAACAGGCATTCCTTTGAATACAATCCTTTTTTCTGGCCCTGTCAAACTTTCTGTAATAGCCATCTACCTTCCACCTAGACATGTGGGCAACTTTGTGAATGAAGTAGACACACTACTGTCTGACATTCCTGACTATGACTGTCTACTACTTATCCTATATGAATACTCATCTTGACAGGCCCAGCTCTGCTGATTTTATGCTGCTATGCTACTCTTTTGACTTCAACAGTAATGCAGATTGCCTCACTGCCATGCCTCTACACATCTACATTACTTCTAACATAAACATTTCTCAATTTGTTTCTTTATGTGCTTTCTGGAACAGTGTCCCATTCCTTCACCTCAGGTCCTATACCGCTACAACCTCTGCAACATCTCTACCAGTAATTTTTCATCAATGGTATGGCAAAGGCTTCATTGCCTCCTCTTAGCATGTTTTCCTCACTCGAGGTCAATGGTGCCACAGAATCTCTCTGCTCTACATTGAGCGCATATCTGCATAGTCTATGTCCTGCTATTCACCAAACCAACTTGCCCTTGCCTGCCTCACTCATCTATTCTCACCCATCTTAGAGCTGCTTAGAGCACCCATCTTAAACATGGGCAGAGCTCATCCCAGGCAGAGCTCATTCATGGTTCAGATGTTAACTCTATAGGGATTAATTCAAGGTATCACCATCCCACTAGCTGTCCAGTGGAATACCCCATCGAGCCCAACCCCTTTTGGGCTCAATTATCCATTCTCATGGCTTCTCTTGTCACTGCTATGCTGATGATACACAGCAATACCTGTCCTTCCCACCATCCAACCACATCTCATCTCAGCTTGTCTATGAAGGATGAGGAAGGATCAACACCTACAGCTAAATTTGCAAGAATGGTACTTTTGGTTATCTCATGCAAAACCTCTGTCCGTCACAAAATCAATATAAAAAATCACCTCTTCACATCTCTCCCTACTCAAAAAGCAAACCCAGTCCCAACTCTGCCCATTCGTGTTGCCCTGCTGGTTCAATGAGCTGCCAAAAGCAAAAATCGTAGCAGAATCCCTCTATTTAAAAACCTGCTGAATATTTGTCTATTCACAGAGCCTCTACTCTCCTGATGTACCATCTATCTTCTTGCACAAAAGTAAAGTGGCCCTTTATAGTCATGCATGAATACACCACAGCACAGCACACAGTTAACAATGTGCAACTCTTTCTCTGCTTTTAACCCATTCACCAATGAAGCAGTGGTCAGCCACAGGCATGGCACCCAGGGAACAGTGTGTGGGTACAGTACCCTGTTTAAGAGTACGTCAGTCGTGCCACTGGCAGACTTGGGATTTGAACCCCTGTCCTTGTGAAACTATATGCAATTGGCAGGCCATGGGCTTGAATCCCAGGACTGCATTCTGAACCAGCTGTAAGGGTCTTTTGTACAAGCTGGGAGACCCACTAACAGGGCATTGCAGTAATCAAGGTGAAAGATATCTATGGCTTGTACCAGGAGCTGGGTGGAATACTGTATGGCTGGATTCTTCTGATATTGCAAAGCAACATTATCAAGAGACAGATGCAGTATTGTCAGAAAAGAGTAGCTGGTAATCAATCAGGATTTTCAATGCCTTGGAAGACATGATTTCTATATTGATATAGGAGTTTTAGCTATCTGACCCTTTTCCACAACTTTGATAGATATCAAGAACAAATGTAAATTACCACAGAATTTTTCTCACCCAAACCCTCTTGTTCTTGAGATACACCAGACCAGAGATACATTGTCTTTTAATGTGTTTCCAAGGTTGCACAACGAGAAAACTATTGACACAAAATGACAAAACACCTTTTTTTCAAACTGTGCCACAGCCTCTCATTTTAAGATGAGTTAAGATTAGCCTTTATTAGGGAAATAGAACATTTCCATTGTTATGGCAAAGTGTGTGTCTGTACGCATTGAAAACCTGCAGTAAGATCTCATCCCTTAAATTGCACATTACACGAGAGAACCACAAAGATCACACATGCTGTACAAATATTTCACATGAGAGAAACATATTGTACATGAGAGAAACCAGAGTAACCTCCCCTTATCAGTCCGTAGTGTTTGGATGTGGGAGTTTGTGAGTGCAGTGACAGGTATTGACAAAAAACAGCAAATAATAATAATAATAATAATAATAATAATGTACCAGATATTTTGCACATTATAACTTTCATGTCTATAAACTTCACATTTCTCCCAGCAATAATAATAGTAATAATATTCCACACCCAAGACCACACATGTTGCCCCAGACAATTGCACTCAAACAAATATTGCACATATGAAAACTACCATGGATCTATGTGTTTGTTAGTCTATGTGTGTGTGTATGTGTGTGTGTGTCTATGTGTAATTTTTACCCCTTAGAAAATACAAACAAATAAAAAAAAACACCTTCAGCAAACAGTGTGCAAAATACGACAGTGAGCTGGAACTGCACAAGAAAATACACATTTCATACAACTGTTAATGTGTAATGCTTGAATCTATGCCTGTTTTATACAAAAATAAACAATAAAACACTTACAACTAATGTCTCCGTATCTCACTTCTTTCTCTGTAACCTTCCCTCAGAATGGTACACATAACAGCTCGGGGCCTGCAGGTATGAACTCCGGACGCACTTCTCATCTGCTCTGCAGGCATTCACCAAAAATGGAGGGAGGGGGGTCCCAACACAGCCCCAACACAGCCCCAACACAGCGCCAACACAGCAAAACTTCTGCACTTTCCTTTGGTGGAAACTAAAATCCCCTTACTATTTTAAGATGGCGCTAACACAACTTTTTCACTCAGGTACATTCTCCCCTGTGACCAGTCAACGTCTTTGTTGATTGCCTAATTACTTTGAGACAACAGCATTGCCTCTTGCAATGCTTTCTCAAACAGGGCCGTACCTATTTGAGTCAACACTTGTGAAACCATCTCCGTACTCACTGCAACTGCATTGCAAGTGGAAAGGGTTCATATGTTGTCCAGCATTAACTCACTTGCTTCTGTTTATTGCAGGAGTAGGTGGACTTTGCTCTGATCTTTGTAATAGAGCATAGTCATGTCCACTTTCGGTCACAGGTGCAACACAACTCACCTCAGGTAATACCTCTTTGTCATCAGCTACAGCTTAAATGTCCTCACTAACTGACTGACTTAAGTCATTCACAAACTCTTGTTCTATGATGACTGAATCACCATCAGATACAACATTTGACTCCAACTCAAAGTCCTTTTGGGGTTCTGGGCTTTGTGCTATTACTGCCCCCTTTTTGACTCTGGGCCTTGGGACTGGTACTTCACATGGGCGTAGTTCTGACCTGTGAACCCTTTTAATCGGCTCAACAGAATAAGTGGTACCTCGAACTTCTAGTACCTGAAAAACTGTAGGGCCCCATGCATCCTGAATTTTCTTTCTACCTAAGGGGGCCTTGGGACTGGTACTTCACGTGGGCGTAGTTCTGACCTGTGAAACCTTTTAATCAGCTCAACAGAATAAGTAGTACCTCGAACTTCTAGTACCCCAAAAACCGTAGGGCCCCATGCATCCTGAATTTTATTTCTACCTAAGGGACGATGGCGTAAATAGGCAGACTATTCTACATCTACGGTGGGACAGAACACCTTGTCATTTTGTAAGAGGATCCTTTCAGCGGCTTTCTGTTCAGAGTACGCTCTAGCTTTCTCATGTGCCTCCCTCAGTCTTTCTTTGTGTACTGATAACCAGTCCTACTTGTGGCCCAAATCCTGTTCCAAATCCAAGTAGAGCGTCCACTGGAAGA
The DNA here is from genome assembly GCA_037577145.1 of Brachypetersius gabonensis. Lineage (NCBI taxonomy): Eukaryota > Metazoa > Chordata > Actinopteri > Characiformes > Alestidae > Brachypetersius > Brachypetersius gabonensis. The sequence goes on along the minus strand of JBBJLR010097988.1, from coordinate 4,651 downwards.
CGTGGCTGCACGACAAAAAGCAGATAATAAGGAGCATACCCAATGGTAGAATAAGGAGTGGCATTATCAGCATAGACCAACTCAGGTATATATTCAGGCCATCTTCTCTTCTTTTCAGGGGAAAGTGTTTGTGGCAAATCGTGTATGGTTTGATTATACCTCTCGCACTGTGTATTACCTTGTGGCCTATATGGAGTTGTGCATGAGAAATGCCTGGGTGAACTTTGTGAAAATCGGTTACTATCGGTTACTACTAGAACATTTTCATGGCCATCTGAAGCAAGGCATGTACCGTGAAATCAACAGCTACCACCTCAAGGGTTCTGGAAGCTAAAAAAGACTTAACAGGGCATGTATTTTGGGTTGAGGTATTTTAGTCAGAATGCAAAGCTCGCATTTTTTCACCCACGTATCAACATCATCATAAATACCCACCCAAAAACATCTCTGTCTTAACAGATTTAAGGTACGATCCATCCCCTTGTGCCCCATACTGTTGTGCACACTCTCTAGGACCTGATCTTTTAAACAAGCAGGTAGGAGAAGCTGCCAGCACTCGGCAAGCTTAGGGTCCTGTTCCACATGGTACAGCAGCCCTCCACACGGCACAGCAACCTGTTTCCAATACTTGATAAGGCTCTTTACTGGTTTTGATAGCTTTAGTCTCTCTCGGTGACTAGACTTTTCCTACCTGCCCCAAAACCTCATGATTTCTTGTAGGGCTGCATCAGCCATCTGGAACTCTTACAACTGTTCTCGCGTGTACCCTGGCAAAGTGGGGATATTCCCTTGTTCAGCAATTTCGGTCCCAATAGCCCTGACTTTTCTGACCTTACCACATTCTATGCCTGCAGTCACAAGATTTAGGTCTACAACTGTTCCTTTGTTGACCAGATTGCAGATAACAATGCAATTATCAATTCCTCATCACTGATAGTTTGTGGATTCCCTGCAAACTCCTGCCTGGAGAGCGCATTGGCCGCAACATTACTATGCCCAGACCAGTATTTGACTTCAAATTCAAAGACTGATAGTTGGGCTACCCACCTCTGCTCAATAGTGCCCAACCTTGCGGTTTGTAGATGGCATAGTGGATTGTTGTCCATAGTGGATTGATTGCGCCATGCTCGCTAATTTAGTTGTCTCTCCCTTTGTGTTATTTTGCTTGAGTATAGCTCCCTGTTTAGTTTAGTTGCGTTTTCATTGGTCTGTGTGTGTTTTACCCCAGTATATGTACCAGCCATTTCCACCAAGAATGGTATAGTTTTGTGTGGCCAACTATTTTATATAATAACTTTTTTTTTAACCTTTGGCATAGACTATGCTCCTCATAAACAGCTATGAATTAATTTTAAATCCTGCCCTAGCTGTCCTCTAGGCCCACTCAACTAGCACTTCAGGAATATATGTAATTTGTGCGCACAAGCTCATAAGTGGTATTAATTAGTAGAAAGCATGCATTTCATTTCTGAAATCAGAGCCAATTCACCCATTCTTATTGGAGAGGAATTCTTAAGATGGTCTTACCACCACGAGCCATCCCCCTGGAAGCAGCACAAACTAAATTAATAAGCAAAAAATCGCTTACACTTTTCAGGTGGCCACCTTGTTTGTGCGGCTGGCTGAGGCGGTCACAGCAGTCAGTCACCTTCCCCCCTTTCCAGTCCCATCTGGGTCGCCACTTGTAGGTGAAAATTTTGGAGTTCAGAAATATTTTTAGGTGTTTATTGAGGATTAGTCAATTTCCCCTGCAGGGAAGGCCTCGAACAAAGGCTTACAGACTCTTTTATAAACTTTTCTCCTGCCCACGCATCCATCACATGTTATTTGCATGTCATTGTCATAGCCCCCACCCCTCACATCTGGTTTTCATTTAGGCCCTCAAGACCGTATTCTGCTGGTTATGGAATTTCCTGCACAAGGCCCTTCAACATAAACATGAGACAAGAGTCTTCTCACCCCCTCCCAACCCAGACACATATGGGTTAAATTTGACACGTAAGGCAGCATACACAGGGTACTAAAAAATTTCTTTCTACAGCGTCCGGGTTGAGTTTGAATGGTCTGGTTTTAGGGCTGGTGAGTGCGGTGAGAGGTGCCACAACTGAACTGAAGCCCCGGATGAATTGCCGATAGAAATTGGCGAACCCCAGAAAACATTGCAGCTGTTTAAGCGACGTGGGTAGGGGCCACGCACGCACAGTCTACAGCTTCTGGGGATCCATGGCCACACCCTTAGAAGAAGCCGAGGAATGTGGTGGTGGGCTGGTGAAAGCCACATTTCTGCACTTTGCAGAACAGCTGATGAGCCAGCAACCTCTTTAACACTGCCCGGACATGCTGGACGTGCTCCTCGGAGGTCTTGGAGTAGATGATGATGTCGTCCAGATAGGTGAACACCCAATGACCCAGCATGTCGCGGAGAACGTAATTGAACAGCTGTTGCTGAGGGGTTGTTACACAGACGAAACGGCATAACAAGAGTCTTGTAGTGGCCAGGTGGGGTTATGAAAGCCCCCCTGGCCAAGTCTTCCACTCGTCTCCCTCTTGGATGCGGACAAGTTTGTACGCGCTACAGAGGTCCAGCTTCGTGAAGATCTGGGCACCCGAGAGAGAATCCAGGGCGGTGTTGATGAGTGGAAGAGGGTGGTGTTTCTTAATGGTGATTTTATTCAGCCCCCAATAGTTGATGCACGGACGCAGGCCCCCGTTTTTTTTTATGACAAAAAAGAATCCCGCGGTGGCGGGGGATGTCGATGGACGGATGGTCCCATTACGCAGGCCCTCTGTGACGTAGTCCTCCATCACCTTCTGTTCCTCCGCAGTGAGGGAGTAGAGCCGGCCGCGGGGCAGTACCGAGGAGGTCGGGACGGGAATGTCCTGCAGGTCGACGTCAGGGGCTCCAGATGCCCCCGAGCACATCTCAGCCTGAGCCAGCAGGTAGAGCTCACTGCAGGTCGGCCCCCACTGGAGAATACGACTTTGGGTCCAGGAGATAAGGGGTCATGCTTCAGAAGCCAAGGATGTCCAAGAGGGGCAAGAAGAGAGATTAGTGACCAGGAATTGGATTTTCTCAGTATGGTTCTCGTGGGACATGGAAATGGGTTGAATGATCCATTGGATTGGACTGAATGTGAAGGGCCGACAGGCTGAGTTAACACCTCTGTCTCAACCCCCAGCACGGCAGTATATTTGTGATCAAAGGTGGAGGTTCCGATCTGTTTGTGGCCCAGCTGGAGGTCTACCTTAATTGTGAGCCTGGAGACAGTCAATGGGCAGCTGGGACAGCCCGTGGAGCCAAGTGAGGGACCCCCCCTCCTCGCTTGGTCTGGTCGTTTCCTGGTCGCTGGGGGCAAACTGCGCGGTGATGGTTTGGAGAGGCACAATAGGTGCACAAGCCCTCATGGCACAAATGTGCGCTCCTTCTCGGTGGAGGGCAGGGAGGTGTCGTCCTACTTGTATGGGCTCCCCAGCTCCGGACGAATGGGCTTTGGGGATGGGTGGTGGAGGCTGGTAGATGGCGACTGAGGGCTCAGGGTGTTGGTCCCACAAGGAAGCGCAAGCGCTGGCCAGCCAGAGGTCAACACGGAGACAGAGTTGGACGATTTCCTCGAAAGTGGCCGGGAGTTCTTGGGCGGCCAGCTCCTGCTTCATCCGTCCGCTGAGCCCTTCGTAATAGGCCGTCCAGAGAGCGGTGTCGCTCCAGGTAGTTTGGACGTCCGGAACTCAGCTGTGTATTGGCTCATGGATCGCTCGCCCTGTCGTAGATGATAGAGCCGGGAGATCACCACCACCTCGCTCTCGGGGTGCTGGAAGGCAGCCTTGAGTTGCTGTGTGAAAGTGCTGTAGTTATGGGCCGTCTCGGTATCGGCCCTCAGGATTGCAGAAGCCCATTCCGCTGCCTGCTCGGTGAGGAGGGACGACAAGAGGGCGATTCGGGAGCGGTCCGTTGGATAACGCTGGACCTGAAACTCAAATACAAGAGCCAGGTTAGTCAAAAACACCTCACACTTGCTGTCTGTTTCATTCCACCTTTGTGGAAGTGCTATTTTGGTGATACCAATGGGAGAAGGAGAGGGTTGGGGGGGGTAGGCTGAGCTGGTGCGGCAGCCTGGGGAGGACCCGTACTCTCAGCAACCTTAGCCACATTCGCTGGTGCCAAGGGCACAGACATTCTGTCATGGGAAGGCAGAAATGACTGACCGGAACACCAAAACACAACCTTGTCGCATGGGGGAAGAGCTCAAGCGTGACTGTCATGAGACAGCGGGTTTACCACGCGTTTTACTCTGAGAAAACGCATGGTAAACCATGTTTACTCTGGTAGGGAGTTGAGGTTCGCACCAAACAAACCCGCATTCTCACTCGCACACACAGGGAAAGATAGGGGGTTGCTCCATAGAGCCTGAGTACTCACGGTACCAGAATAGATAAGGTTATGGGACTGAAGCGTGCAACTTCATTGTCTGTGCGAGTTACTAACAATTCAATTCAATTCAATTTTATTTATATAGCGTTTTTAACAATGGTCATTGTCACAAAGCAGCTTCACAAAGTGAAATACATTTTGTGTTTGAATGTGTGTGAATGAATTGCCTCTGATGAGCAAGCCAAGGTGACGGTGACAGTGGCAAGGAAAAACTCCCTAAGA
>JBBJLR010097967.1:0-10154 GCA_037577145.1 Brachypetersius gabonensis | reverse complement strand
TAATTTAAAAATAGTAGAATAATGACTATATATTTAGGGTGGCTTGGGATCATTTTTTTTTGGGGGGGGGGGCCTTCAGACCTTCTGCAAAATATAAATGACATTTTAATCTAGATTAATTCCAAGATTACAGTGAGATTAATCTAGATTAAAAAAAGTAATCTATGCCCACCACTAGTACAAATATTATTTTGGTAACCTCAGTGCAGACAAAATCCTACAGTGAAGACATACAGTGAAGTATGAAATGTTAACAACATCAGCAGCAGCTGTCATAAAGAAAAGAAAACACTTTCACGGGGTCCCACACAGATGTTATTGATTGGGGATTTGATGGATCATGGATGTAAGGAGACATGAGAACTGTTTAAGGACTGTAACTATTAAAAACAGCAACTCACATCTACCGTAGAAAGCATACCTGTGTCCTGCCCTCTTGATTCTACATTAAGCCTCATGACCCAACAAATAATAAAGGCAGCCCAATAAGGGGCTCTCTCTTGTTTTATCACAAATTTTATACCCTCATGCTCAGTCTCCCACCTCTCAGGCCGGGCTGTGAGGTGCGCTCTCTGGCCCGGGTCCATGGGTGAGTCAGCCCATACGGGAGCGGGTGCGGTCTGGAGGAGGGCACCCACCCACAGCCTCGCTGTGGGAACCCCGCACCACCTGTCCCTCCAGTCTGGTGCAGCTTGTGCCACCTGCCTGTGGCCACAGAGCATTACAGATCCCCACTCTGTCACTGTTCAGTACAGGGGTCTGGCATAAACAATATTTTAGCACATGGGGAAAAAAATCAATCAGGTGTAACATATTTTCTCCACGGCACACCAAGCGAACTGGTGTCCATCTGTGATCAGCTGGAACTGTTTTGAACAGCAATAAAATTGGTCATTGCACTGCAACCGAAACCTTCAACTATGGTGGGCAAGACACTGTGAAAAGATCTCAGGGATTAGGTTGTAGACAGACACAAGTTAGGAGGTGGATACAAAAACACACCTTGCAGATTCTGAGGCTGTGTGGGGGGGGGTGGGGGGGGGGGAAGTGGTCTAGCATCCTGTTGTGTTGGTGTTTCTCTGCAGCAAGGACTAGGACATTTCTCAGGATAGAGGGAAAAATGGATGGGACAAAATTACTGTCAAATTCTTCAGGAAAACCCGCTGCCCTCAGACAGAAAGTGGTCACTGGAAAGAAGGTTCACCTTCAAAACATGACAGTGACCCAAAGCTCACAGTAAAACTGACAACAAAGTGTCTGCAGGAGAAAAAGGTGGATGTTCTGTCTGGTCCTATTTAAGCTCTGTGAAAAGACCTGAAGATCACAGTACACAACCAGTCACCATCCAGTCTGACTGAGCTGGACCAGCTCTATTAACGTTTGTTTAAGAACTATCTCAATGATCGCAATGTAATAAAGGCAAAGGGTGGTTCCACAAAGTACTGACACTGATCCTTTATCCGAGTCAGTGTCTTTTTTGTTTGTTTGTTTTAATAGTTGCTGCCTTTCACTTGGATGTATTAAGCTGCATACATTTTTTTTTTTGGTATGTCTTCATTTAAAGCTGCAAAGTTACAAAATTTGAATTATTTTAACGAGGTGAACCTTTTCTTTACCCACTTTATACAAGCCAGGGATAGAAATGCTTGAAAAAAATATAGCAGAGGCTAAACAAAATCTTTGGCAACGCAAAACTGCTGTGTGGAAAACGGTCCCCACTCAATAATTAGAATGAGAGAATTGCATCATTATACCGTGTTCCCAGCAAAATCTACATTATTAGAAAATTAGAAACCCTGAAAATATCCTTCGGATTTTTTTTTGTGCCTGTTTTCATCGCAATACAGTAGACAAGAACAACAAAATGAAAAACACAGGAATGATGCAGGAATTCTGGACTGCACCTGCCGGAGATGCATAACAGGGCAGCAGCCAATCAACATTTCAGCGGTATTTCACCATCCCAAGGCACGTTTTCTTTGGGTTCTTTAGGACAGTACCAAAAAATTTAGTTATTTTTTATACGGAAATAAATATTAACTGACATTAATATTTTTGTAACAAAATTAGTAGAGGTGTTGAATTAATGCGTTAATTTTAACCAATTATCACCCATTAAAATTTTTTTACGGTGATTAATTGCACCACGTTACTACAGCCCATTCTGGCCACACAGGCTCTGGTAGAATGAAGACAAGAATGCCCTGCTTGGCTCAGTGATTGCAATGTTTGCATTTAAAAAACGTACAGACGGAATGGCTGTTAGGAGGCTTGAGATGCCTGGTATGACTTTAAAATGAAATGTAGACTATAAAAATAGGCATTTATAGGCATTTTCTTTTACCACATTCATGATTTTTCACAATTTGCGGGTGATCTTGAAATGTAACACCAGCAAATTTCGGGGGTCGACTGCATTATCATGTAGATGTGTGTGAAGTGTACCCTGTATGATATATGGAAGGTCAGGTCCACTGGGGAAGTTGTACCTAGTCATGCAACACCACCAGCAGCAAGTCTGCAATACACTACACCCAAGCAAAAAAAAAAAAAAATTTTAAACCAGCATCTCCTAATCTGGTTCCCTGAATTAAACTGTGCTTCTTGTACAATGCTGCAATTCAATGAAAGTGTAAGATGTGTAGCACTAGATTAGAATCTGTAATACAGAGCGATTTTAAACATTAAATACCTTATACCCACAAGTACTGCTAATATTTATGAGAGAATTGCTCAGCTTCGGGGTGCAAAAGTTCTCAGTAAGCTACCAAATGAGCTCCTGCAGCGCTAAAGGAACAGAGCAGTAAGCAGATGGAAGATAGAGCTGTTAATGACAGAAGACCACCAGCTGGCAACTTTATTCCTGCTTCATCAGAGCAGCTGCAGGCTCTCGAATCCTGCCATTCAGCAGCACAGAAAAGGCATTTTAGCAAACATCTGTCACACAAAAAAATCTTTCCTAAAGTGCTGTATAGGAATACAGACTCAAGAGTTCTCATGGTCCTAAAAGGTCTGATGTCGATGATGTAGGACCTGCAGGTGAGTTAATCTTGGTTTGTGTTTGTTCTGGCCCCGAATCCAAAACCAGGGCAGGAAAACGTGTTCCTCCCTCTCCGAGGAGCGAGTACAGACCACGCAGCATGGAAGCTTCGGGACAGCCAGGTTTGGACTGCTGTGGAGGCGAACAGTGTGTAAAAGTATCAGATATGGCCTGTAAAAAGTAAGAAATATATATTATGTATAAAAATTGAATAAATATACAAGAGATGAAAACAATTGAACATTAATTTTTGTAACATTTCACTTTTTCCCTACAGGAAAGAAACATGAATATCTAAAAAACATCAGATGTTACTACCTGCTGTAACTTCACTTAAATATAGAGCTGTACTACATTCTTACATACCGATACTAAGGATGGTGCTCGACACTATTTTTGATACTACAGGGGGAGAAAAAGCGCAAGGCTTTTTTTCGCCCCGCCCTCCATAGAGAAGAATGGGGGATGGTTTTGGGCTAATAACGCCGGATCCCTGTGGGCTAGCGAGGCAAATGAGGGATCGTTGGAAAGGGCTCACAGAGATCTACCGTGTCAAATAGCCACAGAGTGACGTGGCTCGGAAAGTCTATGCTCAGGAGACCGATGCGGTCACGCTGCTAGGTTGTTCACCGGCCGAGCTACGGGGCAAAATAGGTGCGTGTCGATATTTGTTTCCTCCGTAGAGAGCCATGGGGAGAGTCTCGGGCTTCCCAAGCCCCAGAGCTCCCCCGAAGCTCCTCCTGACTCTTTACGGCGATTTCCATGAAGCGCCAGATGCAATGCCTTTAAGTATCCATACCAGTGCTAATTGATATCAAACTTGGTACTAAATTTTAGTACCGATTAGTATCTGAGAATTGATTTTTTTTTTTTACAACATTAATCTCCAATGTCCAGGTTTTAAGTCTTAATACTGTTCCTGGTGTACCACAGCAATTCCCCAAACCACAGTAAATCTCCACAATCGGTTGTGATGCATTAGGGAACACTTGAAATAGTGCAGTGCTGTAGTTCACAGGAGCACAATTACCACTGCTTGCTTTAAACCAACAAAGAGGTTATTTATATAATATACTTTTATAATACGGTCAAGGCTGAGTCCTGGAGGTACAAAGCATTATCCTGTAAATACTCTGATTATCTGATATTTTCTTTCTTAATGTATCTTTAACATAGTATATTAACACACCGCGTGTAACATACATACATGCATAATCTGCATTAAAAGCGGATATTGCTTTTTAGGCACAAACACATCTAGACGCATGCACGTTATTTTACAAAAAGTTAGTAAAATAAATGAACTTAACTATAAAACAAAGAATCCAAGAAATAGGTTCCTGCTTTACCATGTACTTTTAATTCATACTGAATTCACAATAATTTGTATAAGTGAAAATAACATTATTGTAAGTATGTGTAAAGAGCCATATATCTTGTATGTAGTTGTGTGAAAGTGGACTGGCGGAGGGAACGCCATACCGCCAGAACAGGGAAGCTGCATAAAACAGCAACCAACATCAGTTCTTTGCCCCGTGTGAATAGTGGGAATGTGTCTTATGGCTGAGTGGACATCACAATGTTCGGTCTATCAGACACAAGCTCTGACCTGGTGGAGCCGGATCTCGAGCTGCAGCTGATCTACCCGGAGCCTCAGGAGGTTGATCTCTTCCAGCTCTGCCTCAGTCCTGTACAGAAGCATGGGGGGCAGACAGGCCTGCCTTGAGTCACCCCACTCCCCCCTCCTCCTGAGAGGGCACAGAGGCTCCTCCACCCTCCTCTTCCACCCTGAACGAAACACAAGACCAACAGAAAATGTATCTTGGTGGTGCAGAGTCTGGGATTTAAAAATATTATATTGTGAAGGGTCAGAAGAAATGGTAACATGGGAAAATAGATTTTCCTCAATAACTGGGTTAAAAGTCCATTACTGAATGTCGTGTTACTATTTCAACCATCCTTGAGATCTTTTCTTTTATTAGAAACATGCGGCTAAATATCTCTTAAAAATCCTAAACTTACATCCAAATGTGTTATTCAGCAAGTTCTTCCTAAGAAAAGGGATTCTGCCATTTTCTAATCTGGCCCAGGTAACCAGCAGAGAGCCAGTAAGACACTGTGGCTGCCCCGAACAGGAAGGCAGAGAACATCTGACATGGCAAATAAAGCTTCTGAGACAAATGCTGAACTAAATAAAATGACTCTGTACACTGTTATGGAAACATTCAAACTAAACACAGGTCTGTCTTTCTCTTTGACCCACTGATCATCACATCTCATGATCTTTACAAACCTTTTTTAAGACGGTCAGCATGCTCAACGATTTTCACCATCATTTTTTCGAGTCCCTCCAGCATTAGGATAGATTCGTAATCCCTCTCCGCTGAGGTTTCTGTACACACACAGGCAGGATAATCACACAAGGGGCCCCAAAAGAACATGGTTTCTCTGGAATTAAGGGCTGCCAGATGAAATAATTCTTCCAATACACAGCCTAAAAGCTTTAACTGTATTTCAGACTATATTAAGCTCTTTGGTTGCAATACTCATTTCTCTTTCTGTCCTCCTACGCACTCAAACTCTCTCGCCATCTCCTCTATTTCTCTACCTTCCTCTCTTTCTACCCCCCAATTTGTTCCTGGTACCTGGATCCTTGCCCGGTACGCGGGCTGATAAAGGCTGGCGGCTCCAGAGCTCTGCATGGTAACAGTGAGTCAGGTCCAGTCCCAGCTGAGTCAGGGCGTCCAGATCTGCCGTTCCGGCTGCTACCCGCCGAGAGGTCCAGCCCTCCGGGAACTGGCACCACCAGAGGTCAAGGAAGCAAGACTACACCATTTACAATACAAATGAACCATAATATTGGAAAAAAAAGTGTATGTTTTAATCTGCTGGCAGGTCTTGGCCATTTAAGAGGGTAATATGTCGAATATGAAAAATAAACATCTTGATCTAATAGTTTTAGAAATTCAGGTAATACCCACATTATCAAGACAGAAATCTATCAAGAAAGAAATAAAGAAAAGATCTCCCACAAGAGGCAAAACGCAGTCTAACAGTGAACAAAAATAATGAGAAGAATACAGTTTTAAAAATCTGCATAATGCTAACTGCATAAAGCTAGGTTTAAGTAATAATTAACAGCAGCATAGTTTTAACCTCAAACAGAAGCAAAGTGTGTGTATTCTATGCAAATGTGCAAAAATGACTTGCTATACAGGTCTGCCATTTCGTTTTTACCTTAACCCATAGCTGCTTCAGTAGCAGTTTGGCAGTAATAATGAGTAAAGATGGAGAAAAATCTCAGATTACAGCTCTTTCATTTCATCCGTGGCAGGCTTTAAAAAATTATGTGTAACGAAAGGTGGAGGCCTGAGCCCCAGTAGAGCCCCAGTAGAGCCCCAGTGGAGCCCCAGTGGAGCCCCAGTGGAGCCCCAGTGGAGCCCCAGTGGAGCCCCAGTCCAGCAACACCCCTGGCTGGAGACCTGAGGACTGGGAGCTGCGTCCACTGTGCTCCTCACACAGTTCAGCTCATCCACAACATCAGCACCTTTTACTGAGGACTTCCTTAACATAAATATTTTAAAAACGAAACATTATTTTCTTACTTCGAAAAGGATACGGTGCTGGTAAGTCTCTCTTTAAAGTGGGCTCGCTCAGGTACAGGCTTGGAGATTTGGGTCAGAACTTTATTCCACAAACTGATGATGAAGGACCATTTGACAAAAAAGGGCAGATTAAATGTTTAAGTAAGATATTTTGCATCACAAATCCATGACTGTTAGCAAAAGTAAGGGCCTCCCACTTGCTGAGGTAGATTTATCACAGAGATATGACCTTTTTCATATCAGAACATAAACACACTCACCGGTTCTTTTTGGCTCTTTGTGATTTCCACACCGGCAACAGATGAAAGGGTGTCCTGCAGCACAGCATCAAATACTGATCAGAGCTTTTAAAGAAGGAGCCAGAGCTTTTTATAAGAGGCTCCGAAAAGTTCTTCTCACCACTGCTCTTTTAGAGGTGACACTGAACTTCTTGCTTTCATCTCCTTCTCCTCAGGAGGTGGAGGTTCTGTCATCTTTTCTTTAAACTTGGCAGCTGTCTGAAAAGACTTCTTCTGGACATCTGCTGCTGAAATCTGTGCTGACGGCAGTTTCCCTCTTACGGAGGACCGAGTCGGTTGTTTTCTCTTGACCAGGACAGGCTGTGAAAGGACAGGACTGCTTGCAGCTTGCCGGGCCCTCCCTCGCCTCTCGGGGCAGGAGGAAAAATGATGTGTTTTTCTTTTATCTGCATCTTTAATCGTGTCTTTCATGGGTACCTTATTGTGACCAGAACAGCTGACATTTAAAGGGTTTTTAACTTCCAAACCCACAGCAAGGTCCCTGGGCACTGCAGACTGGCTGCGAACTTTTAAGGCCTTTTTCAAAACCTGCTCTAGCAGCTCCATTTCTTGCAGCTCTTTCAAAGGAACATCTGGGAACATGACACATGGAAGATATTAATCTGAAAAAATAAGGTAAAGAATGAATGAAACCTACAGGACCAGCATTCTTTATCATAGAGATGCTTTCAGCCGCCTAGATTCCATTCATTCATTCCAGCATGTTGGTTTGGAAAGTCTCTTTAGGGTTTAATTCCTTACCGCCCGCTGCATCCTGGTCTCTTAGTGACTCCTCTGATCCTCTACTATCCTTTACCCTCCTATAAGTAAAGGTAGTGTTTTTGAGTTTAAAAGTAAATTCGAGGTGTTTCTGAGGTGTGTTTAGAGTGAGATCGTGGTGTTTTTGAGGTGTGTGTAGAGTTAGTTCGGGGTGTTTGTGAGATGTGTTTAGAGTGACAGTGGCATGAACAGAATTCACTCGGACATGATGTCTGTGTTTAGAGTGAGTTGTTAAGAATGCTAAAAGTACGTTTAGGGTGTCTGAACCGAACTCACTCGGACTGTGTGATGATTTCTCTGCAGGTTCTGCTCCGCTCGGCCAGCCTGGTCTCCTCTGCTCGGCACAGTTCTATCAATTCATCCAGAAATACAGACATGCTCGGAGTGGTATTATCTGTACAACACGACGCCGTAGCCATACATTTAAGAAATCTGCATGTCTCTGTGAGGTTTGATCGTGTCCAAGTTGTTGATATTTTCTGTTTTGTTTATAAAATATCTCGTTTCACTCTCTTCTTCAGTCACGGACGGAAGCCCGCTCGTCTTGCGGAACCTCGCGAGAACAGGCGTCACCATGGCGACCGGGCTGGCAGTTTGGAGGAAGCGTTTGATAAACATCATGGAATAAAAAATTACATTTACACTTTTAGTCCATCCGAGTATCAGAATGAACCTTCACCAAGTGTCCCCGTGTCCCCGTGTCACGAGTCATTCATTTGGTAAGATGCCTTAATTTTTAACACTTTAGTCAGTGATTATAGTACATTATACACTTTATCCTGGGGTTATAGTGGTGGTGGCCTAGAGGTAGGATGCCAAGAGGTCATGGGTTCGAATCCCACCTTCAGCACACCACCACTGGGTCCCTTAGCAAGCCCTTACCCAGAAGTTGCTCCAGGGAGACTGCCCCCTATAGTTAAGCAATGGAAGTCACTTTGGATAAAAGCGTCTGACAAATTATAGTACATTATATATTTTATTTAGGGATTATAATACATTAAACTATTTATTTAGGGATTATAGTACACTAAGATGTTTATTCATGGATTATAGTACACCAAACACCTTATTCAGGTATTAAAGTACATTACATACATTATTCAGGGATTATAGTACATATATTTTTTTACGCACCAATTCAACACCAGCTTGGCATGTTTGGAGGAGAACACTAGGCTCACTCCCAGATGCCCATGCTGGCACTTACCGATGGGTCAGATGTGGGGGGTGTTTTGGGTAAAGTGTTTTATTAGACTGGACCTGGAACACTGTGTGGTGTTTCTGACCTACAGGGCAGTGCAGCTTCTCTTCCACTGTGGCGCTTCACCCTGTACCCGGTTCACCCTCTGACGCATCCACACAAGATGGAGGAAATAAGGGATTTGGGCCACCACCGATGTTCTGTAATGCATATTATGGCTATAGTGTTGTGTATATCTGGATGAATGAAAAGATTTGTACTTTTTGATCTCCACTATTGCTGACGGTTCGTTTAGCCACAATGAGTTACTACTACGGCTGATGAATGACATTCCCAGGTTGTGCTCTAACAGCAGTGATTAACACAATAATACCTGCTCTGTATTTGAACATGTATGGTTTTGACCTGCTCTTTCTACAGCCATCCCTGGAAGTGACGGTCAGTGCATCAGAGCCGCTGCTCTCAGAGTCCCAGCTGTCTGAGTTCAACAATTTGCTCCCGGTGGAGACGACATGCTCCGTCCGGGACGTGTGGAACTCTGGACCGCCTTGCAGCTATGCGGCCGCACTGAAGGTCCCCCTAACAGCTGAGGTGAGACAAGAACGAGAAACACTGTCATGATCTACGCTTTCCATAAATAAAACTAAAACATTTATACAATCTCTTCAGACATTGACCAACTGACTGTAGACGAAATCATATGCTGTTATTGGGCTCCTTGATTTGGAGAAAAATTACAATTTACTTCATACTGTTTGCTCCCTCACTGCACATGTAGATTTTTACTTATCTTTTAAACTAGCCAAATGCTAGCTTACATCACACTCTTTATCTCTATAAATTACAGGAATATTCAGACCGTTCTGTGTCTCGATCACCTGTCAGGTACTCGTGAGTTTTATTTTTTTTTACTGAACTGAGTAGATCTCCTATGTGTTGGCTCACTTTATATATTTAAAACCATATAAAGTTCTGACCATCCAAACACAGCCTGTAACTATTTACTTTGAAGTTAATTCTTTTACTCATTTATATTGTTACAGTATGCAATCATTGCATTTCGTTACTCAGAATTTAGTTGTATTATTTCATTTGTACTAGTTAATCTGAACTATAATTTGCTTGTTTTTATCTTTTACTTTCATTAAAATAAATCTGCCAAACCTCTGCACGAGTCGCTAATAGTTTAGATCTGCGCAAATCCAAGTTTTCAGACCTCGAGTGCCCTCTAAGCCAGGATGCTCGCTCTG
>JBBJLR010097946.1:0-10154 GCA_037577145.1 Brachypetersius gabonensis | reverse complement strand
GTCCATTGTTCCAAAAATGGTAATAACTCATTTTCGCCCAAAATTGATGTTACGGTCTTTTGCCTTTGCACGGCAGAATATTGGACCAACAATATTAATATAGGGGTGTTTAATTAATGTGTCCATTTCTATCAGTTAAGCACATAAAAAAAAAACATGTTAAAAATGAACTAATTGCATGCCATGGTAAGCTCTAAAGAAAAATGCTCTGTAAAATGAAGGAGACAGCGCTGCTTGGCCCAGTGAATGGGAAGTTTATGTTTAAAAAACGGAAAGATGGTACTGCTGATAGGAGTATAGTTCTGTGCAAATCATGCAATAAGTAATTTTTGTATCATCGGAGTACATAACATCTAAAATATCACCTTAACGCAAATCATTTAGAAACTAACCCGGCATCTGAGCCAGCACAGCCCCTGATCCCAGTGCCAGGGGCCAGCCACACTCGACCAGGAACTCAGACCCAAACTGAGCAGGTCTACCTGTGACCGACTAACACTGACAAAATGGTGTCTGCTGCTGTTGTGTCACAGTGTATTTTGTCACATACAGTACTGGAGGAATAGTGTAAAGGGGTGTTATTCTATTGTTACTTATAGGTTATAAATGTGGATTAGGAGGCCTTGTTTGCATGAGGAACCATTATTTTAGAACTTTTTAAAATCTATTCAAAATCATTAGTTTCGCCCCCCCCCCCCCCATCCACCCAGCGATGTAAGTGAAACATGCCAGACGCATGCCAGAGTGCAGCAAATGTGTGCTATTAAGATTAATTCATCAGAGAGCTTGTAATTAATATAATTATTTTGACACCCCTACAAATAATGATACAGCACTTTCCATATCATATGTTAATATACATATGCATTTATCATTTATATATATATTTGCCAGCATAATATCATGACACAACATGACTATAATTTATTTATTAACATAGTTACCTATAACTTGATATTACTAAGAAGTAGCCATTTTTTTTCTCTTCCATAAGAAGTATTATCAGACTTGCAAAAATGTGGATGGGGTCATGTGGTTGTATTCAGCTTCCACTTAAACTAACAAGAAGAATTGGGGCCAGTGGCCAGCAAGTAGAGACCAATTTATATTGTTTTTAAAAACGTAAGTCTGATTGTGTTTGTGACAGATCTCCAGCTTGCTGATCTCGGTTTTTGCTTCATTCCCTGTGTAAAGCAACATGAGATTATATGGATTATTTGGCATGTGGGATGGAGTAAGTCTATGTGTCTGTGGTGTATGTGTGCTAATCAAAGGGTGGGAACATGTGACATGGGGGTGGGGGTGCTCACCAAGACTTTCTCCAATACTAGCTCATGCTAGTGGTCTACTACCCCCCACCACCCATTAGCATGTGACTGTTACACACTAGCAGATCACTTGGAGGAGAAGTAAAGCTGTGTACAGCTTGGCTTCTTGAACAAAAACAAGGCTATGCAGGCTTATATTGGACAATAGATATTAGATAGTC
Organism: Brachypetersius gabonensis; assembly: GCA_037577145.1. NCBI lineage: Eukaryota > Metazoa > Chordata > Actinopteri > Characiformes > Alestidae > Brachypetersius > Brachypetersius gabonensis. The sequence continues at coordinate 8,665 of JBBJLR010097946.1, read as the reverse complement.
AGTATTTTCTTATTGACTCACTGGAGCACTAGTTGTATTGTTCAGGGCCACATGCCCCTCTGGTAATTCCAATGCTGAGAAACACAGAATTGACTGTTTTCATTCATTGGGAGCTGCACGTTGTCTAACAAAAGTGCCTCGAGTTGCTTATGGCACACTGTGAAATGCCATAGTATGTCACATATCTCAGACTCTCTCCTGCTGGACTGACTGGAATATACCTAAGACAAGGAGCACGCTTGAATAATCCTGGGTGGTTACTTTTGCTGTAAGTCGCTTTATTCTCCCTGCGTTAAAGCATTTCTTGGCACACCTTACATTACTGGTTCAGTATAGCTCCTATTTTAAGCGACTCAGGTGGAGCAGAGTGGATGACACCACCACAAACCGAAGACTCAAAGTCTGTTTATATCTGTCTAGATTTGTATGGTTCCATTGTTTGAGCATTTGACGCTAATGTGTTTGGAGTTCAGGTTAAGAATTGAGGTTAGAGCGGAGGTTAAAGACAAGATGGGCATCTCCAAAGCATCTATAGTGGACAATCAATAAAGAGTTTGTCCAAGTCATCTTCTCTCTCCTTTGAGCTAGCATAAGAATAGCCACTGTGCTAACAAGTTACACCTCTTCAAGACTCACAAAGCAGAGCTAATTTTACTTTTTTTACTGCTGAAATACACACATTTGTAAATGTGATGCTTTGATTTGCTTTGGGATGAAGTCTAGTGAAGAACTAACTTCGGTACCTGACCTCAGAAATGCTCTTGTTTAATACATTTCAATATGGTTCTCCTACTAAAACCTCTGATTTCAGGACATTGGATAAGTGCGCCTACAAATCTCAAATGTTTCAAACTGCTGTAGTTATCGTTTCATCATTTTTACGAGTTCCAGTATGTAAGCAGTTATGTAAAAACCTCAGTCAGCTTGTGTATCAGCTAAAAGACTTCCCTTGCTTTGTATCTTCAAAACATGAGTCAGTCAGTCAGTCAACTGATGTGTCTGTTTTCTGGTGTTGCTAAGCTAGCATGGAAGCATCTGGTAGATGTTGAATCTTTCGTCTGTTCTCTGGTTAGCCTTGTCAAATGAACGCTTTAGTAGGACATGAGACTCACTTCAAAACACATTCTTCTTTATCCTCTGAGTTATGAGAACAGCCTCTTGGCTAATAAGTAGCACCTCTCTGTGACTTACAGCACCTGGCTCACAAAGCAGAAATAATTCTCCTTTTATTACTGGCAAAACTACAAATTAGTGACCCCTAAATCTTGTAGGAGACTGTTTGACTAAGCTAATTTAACAGGCTCTGGCAGCACGTCTCACTTTCTCTCCCTCTAGGCATTCAGCTCACAGTACATTTACACAGATTTCTAATAAGCCCTTGTCATTGACTCCTGTTAGGAAGACAGGCTGATTGTCATCATTCGTCTTTAAAGCTGTGTGTTCATTTCCCTCCTGACAGGTCTGTTGGAGAGCAGCATGCGCCTGAAACCCCATGAAGCTCAGAGTTACAGGAAGAAGGCACTGTGGGTGTCGTGGATTTCCATCGTGGTGACGCTTATTCTGGCAGTGGCAGCATTCAGTAAGTTTGGTTTTTCTCCACTGGGTAATAATTTATTAGGAAAATGTCCTTACTAAATGAAGAGCTGGGTAAAGAATTACCCTAAACCCATTCCTTAACATTTTGAATGTGGATTCGTGCCAGAAGCGCAACGAACGGCAAATTGTCATCTTATGGCAACGTAAACGTAAACGTAAACGTAAACGTAAATGTAAACGTAAACATAGACGTAAACGTAAATGTATGGAAAAAACATGGAAGTTCTCCTGGTTTGTGTTGCCGCTTGTGATGTCAGATGTCAAGTCTTTGTAATTTCAAATCATGTAATAATCACCACTACTGGGGTTTTAATAATGGTGTCACACTCAAATGCCCATAAAGAACAAAAATGCACAAATTTCTTTTATTTTAGATCTTAGAAACAAACAGAAAAAACACAGGATCTTTGAACCCAGGAAAATGTCAGGATAGTCTCCGCCCACAAGTAGGTGGTCGCCACAGTTTTGCGTAGCAATGACAATAACAACAAGCCTCACTGAGCAAACTATAGTTGATAGACTGAAAGATGGTTGTGAAGTTCACCATATTTAAAAGTCTATGCCTCTGCGTGGTTCCGGGGGAGGGTTATGCACGCAGTATCAAGTCACAAATTAAGTATGCATTTGCGTTGTGAAGACTAAAAAAGGGTGCGCATTTCGCGTACCACTTACATCTGTTCGGGCTTGCGTACCACTTATGTTTCTATGTATATTTATTAGTGATTTGAAGATTAGAAAGAAAAATAATAGTTCCACTGTATGGTGCGCTTGGTCAGTCTGTCAAGCGATAGTCATGGCCAGCAGTAGCGGGTCCAGTGGAGGAGAAGAGGAGAAACCTCCAGCGTCACATAAATCACATGCGTGGGAGCATTTTGGCTTCCCTGTTAAATATATTGATGGGAAAAGGGTGGTGGATATAACCAACACAGTTTGTCGACAGTGTGGTACGGGGAAGCCGTATGAGACTGTCAACGCGTCGGGCAACACGTCGGGCAACACGTCGGGCATGGCCCCTCATTTGAATCGACATCACCCTGGTGTGACAGGAGCTAACACGAACAACTACTGATAGCCGCAGCATTTAAGCAGCCTTTTGCTGCCCAAGCTGGCCAGGCTAAAGCAGTTACAAAAGTTTCCGAAAATGTAGACATCAATGTGAAAAAAAAAAGTTATAAGCTCACGTCTGCTTTGCTTTCTTTCTTCTTTTTTGACGATGTTGACGTAGGCTAGTTTTCATTTCGTTCTCCATGTTGCTGATCCAAAAACTGATATATATATGTATGTGTGAATTACATATATGCAGTATACATATAAGAATCACATGCGTGGAAATGCTTCAGTCTAAACAACACAAACAGCATGGAGACCTGCACAACCTGCAAGTCAGTGCTAAAGTACAGTAACAGTACCGCCGTTCTGCATCAGAAACGCACCATTAGCTAACATGGCTAATGCTAGCACTGCAGGGAGTGTACAACAGAAAGCTGTTCCCGCTTTCTATTGTCCCCCTATATTATTTAATAGTATTGTATTTTCAAGTGAAATATTTGTAAATATAAGGGTGAACTTGTAATGCCCCCTTTTTACCCTCACTGTTGATCTGGATGGGTGCTGCCGTTCTGTTGTTTTCTATGTTGCACCTATGGTCCAGGAGGATGATATTTTATCTCACTGTGTACTATCTGTATATGGCTGAGATGACAATAAAGCTTTACTTACTGATTTACTTAAGAATGCAGTTTTGTTTTACAACTATCTTGGCTGTATTACTGAAGGAGTCTGTTGGTCAATTAGACTTGCTTGCTTTTACAGCAACCAGATTTACTAGCTGGCTAAAATGTTACACCCTTGAAATGTGGGGGTTTCTACAGAAGATTTTAAAAAGTCTTTTATTCAGTTTTAATTGTTTAGTTATATTATTTCTCCCAGTATTGTTACAATTCAGATTGAATATTCATATATCCAAGAATGTTTATATATACCCTATGGACATAAGCTTTCATAGGGTGTCCTTCTTTTCACATGACTATGGACTCCTTTAGCCAATGCTTTGTGACAATGTCCACAAATTGTGTGAAAATACTCCACAGTGTCCCATTCGATTGACAATTCTTTTCTGTGGAGATTATTGCTGTGTTAACTTTATTGAACACGTGTCAGCAATTAGCTTAACTAACTCATTAGAAAAGTTGTTTTTCTTACATTTTTCTCTTCATAGCTCTAGAAACAAAATGTATTTATGAATTCAATAATGTAATGTCATTCATTATATTGATAAGTATAATTTACATTTTAACTTTATTTAAACAAAATGTAAGAAAAAAGGTTCTTGTACAGCACAGTAAAGAAGAGTGAAGATGGGCAATGGCTGAGGCTTTGCAGTTCGATTTCTTGATCATGCCCGAAGGAGCGTCTGGGTCTAGGGTTTTTTGACCGCAGGGTCATTCTAGAAGCCTTGGTCACACGGAGGGTAGGAAATTAGTATATGAATGACAGAATTTCACTTCCCTTCAGTTTAAGTGTGCAGTCATTTGAAGCATTCAAAACTGCTTTTGATTCTTTGAATAAACCAAGACTGCTAGAGGCACCTCTGAGCTTCCCTTGAGCAAGGTACCGTCCCCACACACTGCTCCCCGGGCGCTGTGTTCCTGGGCGCTGGATTAAAGGCAGCGGAAGGATTTCATACTTCTCACACTGTTTGCTGTAGTGTGTTCACATATTGCAGAATGGTCACTTTTACTTTTCACAGTTTTGACTTTTCACAGTTACCAAACTTGTTTAGGTGATACTGAAATCAGGAAACATGGCTTGGGACACCTATGTTTTCAGTGCTATTAAAGGATTGGTGTTTTGTTATGGTGCCTAAGATCTAAAGAAACTTTGCTTTCAATGTTGGCATTGATCCAAACACCTTTCAGGTCCACTCTGGTCTCATCTGTGTTGATGTTGGTGTCCCAGGATGTTCCCAGGAGCTTGAAGGACTTCACAGTCATCACAGTCTTGTCAAGGACTGTGAGGGCCTACAGGGGTGGGAGGCTTCTCCTGAAGTCCACCATCATCTTCTCTGTTTTGAGTGCGTTCTGCTCTCTGCCTTTAAGAATAAGCAGAGCATCCACAGGGTGGTAAAGGCAGACAGTTGTGAGAATTCTGGAGAAATTCAGTATCAAATGCTGTGCTGAAGTCCAAAAACGTCCATATGTCCTTAACTAGTTAAGGCATTAAATTATAAGGGGAAGTTCTCTGCATCAACCACTGCCTTGATGGCCTACAAACTACAGGAGGTCCAACAGGAGCTTCGGATATACTAAGAATTTTGTAGAGGATTTCATAACTGTAGGTGTGTGGTTATTCCGCCCTGATCTGTTTAAGGTGTTCTGAAAACCTTGATTTTGTTTAACCTGTTGAGGGTCATCAAGAAAGAGATACCAAGAACAAGATCTACCACATAATGATGTAACCAACAGAAGTGATATCAATCCTTCCATTAAGAAATCATCGTTCACATGAGTCATGTGTTTGAGAAACAAATACATCCAACCAGGGGCCTTCAGGATATGACTAATCTACATCTTCTGTAAAACCTCATATTCAGTGCCTAACGGCTGGCCATGTGCAAACTGGTGTCACTGTCACATTTCAAAATGTGTGCAAAGAGGAACATCATGCCAAAGTGCTTACTCATGCTGCAGCCTTAAAACTGTAGCTTGGCAAATTAGAACTTTATTCCCCCCTAGTCATGTCCTAATACCGTATGACATGTTTGATATTTAAAATCTGTTTCTTTAGTTTCTTATACCAAACATGTCATGGCTGATCAGCTCCATTCAGGGTGAGGAGAAATTTTGATTTTTTTTGTCATGGCTTAATGTTCTCCAAGAGGTTAACAGTGGGGGGCTTGTGACTTATCATCCTTCCACCCAACCTCAAAAAGATGAACACCAGGCTTTGTTCCCTCAGCCTCACTGATATTCAGAGACTTTCACTTCTTGGGCCTCCAGGGGGAAGTCATGTGATAGGGCCTATCACATGATGTACTGACATGCTGATGCCATCCCGATGCTAGACTGGGCAACTGCATTCTTTATGGCAGGGCTATGTGGGTACGACAGGGAAAACACATTCAGAACTGCTGAGTTTATTTGCACAAGAAGGATAGTCATGAAAGACCCTAAGACAGTGTGGTAACAGTGTGGTGACAGGGTGACAATTTAAATCAGAGAACACTTTAACTTTGTCTTACTTCAACATTTTAGCACTCTTTCCCTGTTTTAAGCTGGTTTACATTACAGTGTTGTCACTGTCCAGTGAACAATTAATCTCCCTTTTTTCCTTTTTCATTTTTCGACATTATTTGAACAGATACAGATGTAAATATAATGTATTATGTAACCAAACATGTAGTAACTCATGCAATTTATTTGACAATAACAGCAAAAGGACAGCATCATTTTTGCACACTTCAGGTTTCACCGCTTATCTATTTGTTTCATAAACTTTATTCTTTTTAAACCATGGAAAGTGCACAACTATAAATAAAAATGTGTCAAATATCTGAAACAGCGTATGTCTGACATCCTATTCACTGGTGGTGCTGCAGAGACAAATTCTAGCCTATCCTTTAAATATTTAAATGTTTAATCACTTATTAGCTTGTTTAAATATGTAACACTTGTCTCGTGATTCCCATTATAATTTATTGGTGCATTTTCTGTCTAATAATGAACTCACATGGGTTCTATTATTAGTCAGCAATATTGTTAGCAAATAATATTGAGTGTATTTTTAGTAAATATTAAGTCAGTAACATGCAAAGGTAGAAAATCTCAGTGTGTGACTGGTAGTTTATGTCTTGCAAACTTGTAGCCAGCCATTCATGCCCTAACAACAATCACTCTGTAAGTGTTTGCTTAGGGCCCTGATAAAACTGCGCATCTTGCCAGATAAAATTTGTTTGCAGCATCACAAATGGTGTGTGTGTAAATTCAAAAAGGAAGTGTTTGGGTTTGTGAGCTGTGGTCTCTTTTGCGATTTCTCCATTAATGGATGGCTGCTGTATTATTTGAGTTGTGCTCTGATTCACTTCACTGGGACACTGCAGATGCAGAGGAGGAAAGCCACTGGGGTCAACAGCTGTAAAAAAAAAAAAAAAGACCCTCTACACTGTTCCTCAGACCACAAGCACATATAGGCCACATCAAACAAACTCATTCTTGGTTTAACCCAATAAACCTGAGCTGTACGGATCCATGCCAGAAGCGCAAGAAATAGTAAATTATCATCGGATGGCTTAACAATTCCTTTCATGAGATATGTATGAGGTGTCAGACGTCAAGCTGAGCTTTGCTTGGTGTTATTGTAATTGTAAGTTATTGTAATTTACATGATCTGTGGCACCATCCTCATGGGTGGCTGCCTGTTACAGCATCTCTCATTTACGCTTATTGCATTGCCTTTTCTGCTGCTGTAATACAACCATTTATCTTATCTTAACTTAATAATGTAAATATGTATACATATTTTAATTTTTTAAAATCAAAACAGTATGCCAAAATGTGAATAAAAAATGTGTCAGTATCTATAAATATATAGAATTTATGTACAGTATTTATAAATGAAGGCCTTTTCCTTGCATTGGAACTTAGTTATGAACACACAGTGTGTTGTATTTAAAAGTCAGCTCTTTCTATCAGGGAGACTCGAAACAGTCTCAGAGTTTGTATAATGAGGACCTTTCAGCATAGAAGTCTAATCCTGAAAATTGAAAATCCTGAGAAATATTGACACTTTAGACACTTTAGGAGTTTGCTCTCCTTCACCCTCTGTGTTTGCTGCTCTTTCACTTGGCATGCTGCTGCTTGACCAATCTCCGGAACGCCCTCCCTCTGCGGGTCTTCCATTAGTAGACAGAGACTGTCTTGAAACTTCTGTCGGGTTCAAACACCTTCTGTTTTTTCCATTTGTTTGTAAGAGCTTTTTTGTAATTTTTGTAATTTTGTCATTTTGTTCTTGAAGTTCAATTTGCATGTGATGCTATTTTTAAACCCCCAGTGTCTAGGGCTGTAACGATATGCAAAATGAAACCAAAATTGCGACACTCAGATTCACGAACCTGTCGCCGTGTAATAAGGCAGAATCACGACACACCCCTTCAACTCCCAGAGTTATCCTTCCCGTCCAGATCCAATACTACCACATCTTTAACTGTTGGCTTTCACCACTAGGGAGCTGGCCCGTGGGAGGTACACCTCCTAATAAAACCTTTTTTACACCGTGATTGGTGTATTTTCATGTCAATTTCAATAACCAATAGTCGATGTTGTTACACGCCCTCTGCGAGTCTTTCTGACCTTCCAAAATCCACAAGGACCGCCTGGGGAGCCACTCGTGTCCGAGCAGAATTTTTTCAAATGTAAGTAAAAGGAAAAAAATGACACTTCGCTTTATAAGTGTCTATAAGATGTCTGGTTGTGATAAAACGTCTGGGGAGTTTGTTTGTAAGAGTTTTGTTGTGTTTTGAGGGAGATTTTGTGCAATTTTGGCCAGCTTAGCGGAGCTCGTTTTTAGTTTAGACAATGGTCAACCGGTAGCTGAAGAATTGGTTCTGCAGCAGCCTGTGGAGATTCCTTGGGGACATCTGTGTTTACTCATAATTCTGTGGTAAACATGAGGATGATTTGAAACAAAATGGCATCTCGAATGGTACTGCATGCACTAAGTGATAAGAACTGAATCGTGGGTTTGGTGTATCTTTACAGCCCTACCAGTGTTGGTTATTATTGTTACATGTTTTTGGTTATACTTGACACCATTCACCCCACAATTCTTGTTTTACAAGGGGACCACAGAGAGCATTCTCTGCGGCTGCATCACAGCCAGGCATGGGAATTGTAACATTTTGAATTGCAAGCCCCCCCTCTCACACACCCTTCTCCCTGCTTCAGTCTGGGAAAAGGTTCTGTAGCATACGGGCCACCCCTTCCAGAATGGGGACCAGTTTCTTCCCTCAGGCCATCTAACTCCTCAACTGGCACTGAAACATTAAACTGTACCACCAACCCCAACCCCCCCC
>JBBJLR010097935.1:0-10154 GCA_037577145.1 Brachypetersius gabonensis | reverse complement strand
TGTGTCTGTGTGTGTCTGTGTGTGTCTGTGTGTGTCTGTGTGTGTCTGTGTGTGTCTGTGTGTGTCTGTGTGTGTCCTGTGCATTTATACTTGTTCTAACAGTCCATTTAGCCCACAATCAATCATGCAGTGGAGCATAATCAGGTCTGATTGTCTGTGAAGTTGATTGAATGGTTGCATTTAATGATTAGAATTGAATGTTTTGTAGTTACAATACATTTGGCTTCCATGAGTAGAATTTTTGCCGTTTCTCGCTGCCTTTAGGCAGGACAGTGAGGGGAAAAAGATACGCTCTGTAATTAAAAATATAAAGTGTAAACCCAGGAGACAGATTTGACAGCCCTATGTGTCCAATGAAAGTTTGTGCTCTCTTTCATTTTAACACGTTGATCGAATTAGGAAAGCCATTGTTTGTAAAATATAATCCACAAGGATTAACAAGCTGTGTTAAAGTTGTGTCATCCATGAATGACACTAGTGCTGGGAGGGGAGAGGGGTGTGACACGACAACATGCTGGAGTGTGTGGCTGATTGGTGCTCAGTTTCCAGATCAAACAATAAAACGTTCTCCACTGTGCATTGTCACATTTCTAGCATGTATGTTTTAACATTGCAGTGTTGCAAGCATTTTTTGCTTTGGCGCACTAGTTGCACTTAGTTCTGTGATTCCTCTGTATTTAAGATAAAAACAGAGACCTAGGAGAGGATACAGATAAGCTCTCACTAGCCCAACTGCACCCTCTGTTTTAAAACGCCCTCTGTTGGATTTTATAGCTGTACATTTCGTTAGGTTTCTCGGCCATGGTGAGTTAAGCCGACACGTTACAAAAGTCACATCTATACGTTTAAGGACACAATTAGCTGCAAGGAGATGCCAGTTTCAGTACAACATTTGAAGTTTAAGCTTTTAAATTTCGATTGTTTAAATGCGACCTCTTCATATGCATATTAGACGATAAGAGAGAAGATATTTCATTACACAGGTCAAAAGGTCAAAATCACCAGAGATAAGTTTGTGTGGGTTCTGATTTCAAATCCGTGTTTAGTTTTTCCCGCATGTACAGTTTTTGTGATGAAGCTTGTTATATACTGCATGATGGTTGGTATAATGATCATATAATAATCATATGCTGAGTGTTTGTGAAGAAACAGTGGTAGCTGACTGACTCTGATCATTATATCTATGCCACAGTGTGGCCTGTCTGACTTCACTCTGAAAATATTGACAGTTACTTAATGGGTCCTGCAGTTTAATAAAAAACACATGCAAGTCTATTGCAAATCTAATAATGAAAAAACTGAAAGCAGATCTGAAATCAGCATAAAAAACTGGTTTAGAAAAGTGTGTTGTGGTTTCTGATGATTACCAAAAAAATTGTTGACCTGTGCTATTAGAAACTAGGTTTCCTGAATCCATGTAAGTTCTGTATCAGTCAACATGCCTGCTTCTGTTGATTGATACAGAATTCTTTAAAAAGATTTTAATAAAAAATGGGACATAAGACTATACGAGCACATCATGAAGCATCTCTACTTCTTTGCAACTGTGACTACAAGCGTGGAATATGCACTTTCAACAGAATTCTTGTAGAACCAGGAGTGAGAAATAATAAAAGTGAACATTAAGCAATAAAAGCAAACATTACAACACGCTTTTGCACTTTGTGAGGCTTTTGTTTTCTTTTCTTTCTTTGTCTTAAAGGTGCACCATTGAAGCAGCTTTTTTCAGTTACCGCGATATTAAAGCGGGGCAGCTCATTGAGGTGAGTGAAACAGAATCTACTGCACACAGAATCTACTTCCCCACTGCTGTGTGTGGAAGATCTGCTTGTACAGGGTTTTAAAATTCTGCACTCTGTGTTTTCAGGGCACAGTGCAGAGTCTGGAGAAACACGGCATATTTGTGAAGATTTCTGATCACATCAAAGGCCTGATTTCCAAACTTCATTTGGCTGACATCACCCTCAGCAACCCAGAAAAGGTGTTCAAAGAGGGCATGAAGGTCAAATGCAGAGTAAGTTAGGTATACAGTCCTTTAAAATATCATCTGGAAAAATGTAAAACACCCTAGAATAAGCTCAGACTGTTATTCAGGTTTTGCTTCTTACTGGCTTTTTCATTGTCAAAGTGTGAAATTAAATTTTCTGCTATCCATCCCACATTTCTTTAGTGTTTATAGACGGTGTACTAGGGGTTGCATGACAATTTTCCAAGCTTGTACAACTCCCAGCCAACACAACTGACTAAAAAACATCTGTCTGTCTGCCTGCCTGTCTGTCTGTCTGTCTGCCTGCCTGTCTGTCTGTCGTGTGTTAGATTTTTAAACTAATAATATCTGATTTGAAGGGCTAATCAGTGAGCAATATGAAATCGTGTTAATTATATTATGAAACATTTTGAGTGTTTTTCTTTTAAAATCTATATGTGAACAAAGCTTTACAGTAGAAAGAAAAAAAAAAGACTGATGCCTAACTGCTCTCTATCAGTACCCCACAGGTTAAACAACTCTACTAGTCGATTAGTCATGTATAAAGGGGTGGACTAGTCAATATTGACGTTAACATCAGCTGTCTGTTTGAGGTTAAAGCAAGGTTTATGTTTAGGGATAAGTTTAACTGAATTTCTGCATCTACAGGTTTTATCTGTGGATCCACTGAATAAGAGGATCTTTCTGAGCAGGAAAAAAACACTGGTGGAGTCGCCCCTCCCTCTTATCCTCTCTTACTCGGACGCCCGCGTGGGCCTCGTAACCCACTGCTGCATCATCAGAATCAAGGACTTCGGCTGCATTGTGCAACTTTACAGTGACATCAAGGGCCTGGTGCCAAAGAAGGAGCTGACCTCAGATTTAACAGTCAATCCTCAGAAACTTTTTTACGTCGGACAGGTCAGTAAACCACTGTGCTACGCAACTCCTCATTCTTGTGTTGGGACGCTGGCACAGTCTCATTTTATTTGCTGCTTCATCACTTTATTCACTGGCTTGTGTATTTTTTGTTTAGAGCCCCACCTCCCTGATGTTAGCCTGTTGTTTGGCAAATAACAAAATGCCATTGAAAAATGTTTTGGCAAAAAAAACTAAAGAATAAAAATGCCTATTTTATATAGTGAAAACTCTATGTGCCCCCAAATATGCTCCCAGAACACTTAAGTTTTGTGTTAAACACACAGAACGCATATAAAAGTCTTCGGCACACTAAAGCTCAGGTCAGTTGTATAAAAAAAAAAACCATGTGACTGTTAAAAAATAATCAGTCCACGAATGCTGCTACGCATTCACCCATAAATTGCTTGGTAAGAGCCGAACTCCTGCCTCCCATAGCATAGCTGTTTCTGAGCCAAACGACCGGGTTTCCAGGCTGTGTGGGACCTTTTTGCCCATTAAACCAATGTTTGTGTGTCTCCAAACAATCAAACCACTTAACCACACTTTGTATTTTCTCTTGTTGGTAATTTTTATAGACAGAGTGATGGTTTTACTGTTGTGCTTACAGGTAGTCTTATCATTGTGCTGCTGTTTATATTTGTTGATCAGGTGGTGAAAGCCAAAGTGCTGAGGTGTGATTCTAAAAACGAGAGGCTGGTCCTCTCCTTTAAAGCAGTGACCCAAGAAGATCTCCAGCCAAGTGCCAAGTTCGACTTTGAAGTGGGAAAGGTAAAGTATGGTAGAGCTTTCCAGTTGCTTTGTGTATATGAAGTGTGGATAAATTGGTGTGGCTAGAAGCCATTACAGGTCTCTAGCCACCATATTACCTACCAATCAAAACAAAGATGCCTTGCTGAAATTCCTTTCCGGTCCATTCACCTGTTAATTGTTCACAAAGCAAATGAACGTGCATACTGTTTTTGCGTGCTTGTCCAGTATTTCGTCTAAGATGATAATTTGACTCTTCTAATGTGAATAATTCACTCTCTTCCTTCTGCTTCCTCAGAAAGTAGAAGCAGTAGTGCAGAAGAAAGACCTGTCAGGCATTCAGGTGTCTATTCTCCCAGAGGAAGTCCCAGCTCTCATTCCTATGGTGCATCTTTCTGACCATTCGACGAATTGTCCTTTGCTGTGGGAAGCGCTACAGGAGGGAGACACCATCTCCAACACTGTGTGTCTCAGCAAGAACAAGCTAAACACTGTATCCTCTTGCACTCAATCGCGATATTTCTCAATTTCCAAGAGATTTCTCAATATCAGTAGTGTTTCAGATATTTTAGTATGGATTCAGAATCATTAATTAAATATACAATTTTTTTTTTACATCCAGCTTTGTCTACCTTCAAGTTGTGCCTTTTAAGTTTTGAAATTGTGTTTACGCAGACCCATGGCTTCTGGCACAATGCCTGGTCTGAGTAGATTGCAAGTTATGTCCCAATGCATCCAGTCCTTGGGCCCTGGCAATATTTTTTTTCCTGCTCAGAAGAGCAAATGTGGTGTCATGAATGTGCTGGAGTGGATTATAGATTGGTGCTGGTCGTTTGCAGACGTTAGTGGCCAAACAGGTGAAGTGCGTTCATTGGCACTGTGTGATGTACCCATTCATAAGCAAGGAGAGGTCTATCTGTTCATTTGCAACAGCAGAAAAAAATCAACAACACAGTTGTCAGAGTTAAGTAGCAGGAAGTCTTGGGCCTTTTTCCAGTAGCCTCTCATTCCTTAGCCAAAGTGCTTGCAGATTCTCAGTAAGAAGCCCTTGCTGGTTGAGGCTCTGGAGGCGAGAGACTTGGCTAAGTCCTTTTCAGAATTGCAGGTTGGAATGACGATGGTGGGCTGGGTGAAGAACATCATGTCCTTTGGTGTCTTTGTTGAGTTCCCTTATGGTCTCTATGGCCTGGCCCCAAAAGCTGTAAGTAAACTTCTGTTTGATTTCTTACTTTGTCTCCTATACTTGTTTGTGTAAGCTGTTTGTGCTGGTAGGATTGTAGCATATAGTAGGTAAGCACAGAATCATTAAACTTTACTCAATTTTTGATGATATAAATCAAATATTGACTAAATATTGGGGTTCCATTGATAACATCCAGAATAATCCACGATGCCTCACTATTAAAATACAATGATTAACCAATAAGAAAGCCATTCTAGCCATTGTTTTCTAAACATATAGGTCTTGGTGAGCGAACATAAATGTAATGATGTACTGTATTGGGGGGGGCAGGTATTTTGCATATTGTTTGCACTTAATGGTCCTTAATGATAATTGCATATGATGTTTTGCTTTATCTTTATCAAGTTATCGCCCCCTAAACATCAGAAAAGACATTAAGATTACTTTTTTTTTGTAGTGACCGTTTCAGTGATGATAGGACTTTAAGGTCTGTAGGTGAATATAAACGGTGAAGCTTATTAACCTGTTAGCTACTAACAGGACTTCGTACTTTATATTGTGTTGTTCATGTTTTAGTTGCTAAAAGTACAGTGTTGATCTATCTTGAGAGTTCAGTCAGTCATTTAAGGAAAGGTAGTCCATTTAGCTCTTCCATAGTCATACTTGCAAAGGTGTTGTTGCTATAGCAACTATGTGGGGATGTCTGGGAACATCTGTTGATTTCTAAGTGGCTAAAAGCCAGACCTACCTGATTTGTCCTGCCATGGTCCCCTTGTTTGTTGTTTACTAATGTGTTTATCTCGCTGTTCCCCCTGTAGGCCATGAGTGACAAGTTCATTGCAGACACTGCAGGAGTCTTCCAGATAGGCCAGACTGTGCTGGCCAAAGTGACCAACCTGGATGAAGAGAAACGCAGGTTTCTGGTCAGTCTGAAAGTGTCGGCGGTGAGCTCTTCAGAGGGACCAGACCAGACCAGGCTGATCCAGGGTCAGCGAGAGAGAAGGACCATACATGAAATGATGACGTCCAGAGGTAGACGATTCTTGATCCCGATTCTGTGTATCAAAATAAATCATGTCATATATGGATGACTCAGAACTAATTCTGAAGTGATAATTATATGCTAGAAGATTATTCTGAACAACAAAGCAGGTCATATCTCTGCCATGGCAAATGTTTTACATGTACATTTATATTTATTTACATTTAAGGCATTTGGTTGGCGATCTTATCCAGAGCGACATACATCAGTGCTCAAGTAGTCCACAACTGTTTCTTAAACCCGTAAAGCAGCTTAAATCCACATCAACTACTGCACATTCTGTGCACCTCTACATTTATCAAATAATAATTAGCCAGCACCTGCCAAACAATACCAAAACATCATAAGTCATAGAGAAGTCAAGAGAAGAGTTTTTTTTAAAATGTAAGTAGTAGAATGCATTGTATTTGTAGAATATATAAAATATATTGATATATATATAAACGCTGTAGTTTTTTTTTACAGCCTTTTCTATATTTTAGTCCTAAAATAGATCCCCATTTACTGAACTGAAACATTGCATGTAACTATACAGAAAGTTTAATAAATCTAGTTAATTATACATGTTTTAGCCTTTTTTCATTCTTTTTTTCACAGCATTGTAAGTATGGACACTAAATTCTATGTAAAAGTCAAAAGTTGCTAAAATATTCCTGTGTTATAGTATTGTTTCCAGTACCTGCAGTCAAAAGTGATTTCAAATTGATAAACATTTCAAAGCTTTCATTCAAAATCCTTTGAACAGAAACCTGTTTATTGCCATTGACTAGTGTTTTATAGTTGTTTAAACCTTTGATTTTTTTTTTTCCCCTCCAGATGATTCTGACTTGCTGCTACAGCTCTCCTCGGTCTCATTTGGGAAGAAACTGAAGATGACTGTCCAAGAAGCAACAGAGGACGACGTGGTCAGGCTGACGTCAGACCAGCTCAGCAGAGTCACTGTGTTGGCCTCCAAATACCACACTACAGGTCACCATTCACTCCCATTGATCCCACTCAGACGCAAGCTACACTCTTATCTGCTGTATTTATCTTCTGACTTCCTCTTCTGCTTGGACCGCTCATTTTCCATTTTTCCATTTGAGCCATCGTTAGTTAAGCCTTTATGAGCCGCATCTTTGTTTTGGTGCAGGAAAACCTAAAAACTAGACGCTAATTTACGTAATGGATGTTTTTGCACATTGACTTACATTTTGTTGCTCTTGGTCTTTCTGACAGTTCAGGAGTAAATGTTTGACTCTTGTAGGTGTGAACGTCACCCCAGGCAACAAGGTCACTGCAGTGGTGCTACATGTTGATCTTTTGACCCATCAGGTGCATGTGTCCCTCTTGCCTGAACTCAAGGCAAAGAAGACAAAGGTGAGTAGAGTCAAACCCTCTGAGGCAAGTATGTCTGATATCATGTAGCCTTTAGTGATTTTTTTGAGTGATATTTGCTGTGTAGTCAGTGTGACTGTCTTTTAATATAGTGGGGTTTTTTTTGTATTTCTTTAGTTGGAAAAGGACTCCCAGCACACTGCCACAGTTCAGTATGTGGACAAAGACTTTGCTGTCATTTCACTAGATGAGACTGGTCACTTGACTGTCATTTCCACCACCACCCACCTGAATGAAACTTTCCGTTTTGACTCCGAGAAGCTGAGCGTGGGCAACAACTTGACTGTGACCGTAACCGACCCAAACTGTGAAGACCTGGGGGGGAGGCCTCTTGTAACCTGGAGCCTCGTAACAACTAAACGGGAACGCACAACCTCTGAGAGTAGAGGCCCAAAACACGACTACAACGTCGGGGACCTAGTGACCGCCAAGGTCAAAACGGTCAAACCCACTAATGTGCTGTTGGAGTTGAAGCGGGGGGTAATAGGGACCGTCCATGTCTCCCAAATTCAGGAGATTTCGAACGTTGGCAGCTTCCCAACATCATCTCTCAAAGTCGGCACGGTGGTCAAGGGAAGGGTCATCGGCGCTCGCGAAGTCCGTGGACACAGGCATGTCTGATTTCCCTTATTTCTTTGTTGTTTTTTGTCACTGAAGATTTTTGGAAGGTTTTTGAGAGGTAATTTAACTAGATTACCAGGTTCCCCCTTTTCCACCACTTCCTAAATAAAGAGAAAAGCTGTTTTATTGTTTTTGGAATATATATCATGGTAAATTGTCACTATTTCTGAGCTTGTAGTTTGTAACTCACACACTCACTCAATCATGTTTAGCAGGCTGAAGATTCTCCACTAGTCCTCTAGTATATTTCCTGCTTGGTGGTGTCTCTGTTTAAAATTGCTTTAGATTACCTTAGGTGGGTGTCAAGCTCCTGTCCTGGAGGGACGGTGTCCAGCACAGTTTGATAGTTCCCCTCCTCAAACACATTCACTAAACCTGCCATTTAACTGGCGAGGTGAACCAGGTGTTTCTGAGCAGGGAAATCACCAAAACTTGCTGGACAACAGCCCCTGGTCTAAATATTGTGATGCTTATTGAGTGTCATACAGAGATTCATAATGATTCAATGTATGTGGTTAAGAGATACAAAGATCACACACTGGCCAAAGTTAATGCAGTAGCCCATCAGTTTTACGTGGAACAGCATTTGCAGATTGTCTTAACGCAGATTTTTTCTGAGAACCGAACTGTATTACCGCTTCCAGTTCAGCGGTGGTCGTAATACACTATAAAGTTGTCAACCAGCTTAACTAGCATGACTGCTCCGTGTCTTGTCCTCGTATTTGTGTTTTAAACCCTAGCCCCCCCCCCCAATTTCCATCAGTTATGTCAGTTTATTTAGTATTAGTAAGCCGTGCCCTGTCTAAACATGTGGATACAGAGAGTTATTTACGCGTTTCTTTTGTGTATGAGTCTTTGTTTTGGCACGCTGCTAATGCTAACCGTTAAAGCTAATGATTTTTTTTAGCAATAAAGTTTTCTGATTCTGATTATTTATTTACATTTTCTTTAAGGGTGAAGAAGTCAGGGGTCTAGCCCAAACCCTAAGTAAAGAATGTGTCTCAGTACTTTTGTCCAAATAGTGTATTTTGGAGCAGGTGCAGCGTATTGCAGCGCAGTCTTTGCTGATTACTGTTGTGTGTCCCTAGGATCAAATATTATTGTTCACCCCTAGTTTTTGTCAGTAGCAAATTTTAATTCAACTTACTGATCATGTTTTTGTTTTGCTCCACAGCTTCCTCCCCATCAGTCATCCCAACTTTGTTTTCTCTCTGCCCGAGGTGACACTTCTCCCCAGGTAAACGCAGTCTACTCTTAGCCACCGATACCTGGGTTTGGATCAGGAGCTGTTCAGATTATCGTAATCTCATTTTCATTTAAAAGCATATTAGTATAATTTGTCTCTCACTCTTTCAGTAAACTGAACCCAGACATGGAGCTCCCTTCGATGGAAAGTAAATCCGAACTGGAGAACTACAAACCCGGAGAAGAGCTTAGATGCTTTGTATCCAAAGTAAGTAGTGCTTGTGCGAATGCCAGAGTGTATAAAGTTTCAGGAGATTAGATGTTTCGGCACATTTTGCTAATGGTCCTGTCGCTTTCTCACAGTACGTACCACAGACGAAGTGTCTGGAGCTTGCTGTGTCTCCAAACGTCATCGGAACAGTTGAGCTGCTGGCCATGATCAGCAAACCTCGGGTGAGTTTATGCTTTTGTTCCGTCCTTCTTTTGCTGGATTGGGGTTTATGTTGTGCCCAGTGCTGATAACACAAGTCAACAAAAACATTTTTTGTATTCATCAGAAACCACAACACACTTTTCTAAACATGTCTTTCATGCTGATTTCAGATATGCTTTCATTTTTTTAATCACAAACTTTTTAAAGTATGAGTAATATTAGATTTACAATAGACTTGTATGCATTTTTTATGGCTGTCAGTAGATTAAAATATTTAATCGAGATTCATCTCCATAGTTTGCCATAGTTAACTCACGATTAATCGCACCTTTAAGTCTGTACTAAATATACTGTTTTTTAATACTCCTTTCAACATAGGTGTAGAAAAATGTTTGCTTTGTGCAGATTTATCTTTATTAACGGCAATAGTAGAATAACACTGTAAACAAATAAGGGAATTTTTAACTGCAGTGTTTTCTTTAACACAGTCACACAGCTGAAGTTCAAATATTTCTGTAAAAACATTCATGTAATTAAATCTAGTATAAAACCAAAGCTGTTTGCCACTGCAGTGCGTTCACGTTTTATCGAGCTTGTTATTGAAAAACAAGTTCCCAGAGCGGGAGCGCAGCCATTATAGCAGCTGCAAAGCATGTGGGCGGAGCCAGTATTAAAGTCA
>JBBJLR010097924.1:0-10155 GCA_037577145.1 Brachypetersius gabonensis | reverse complement strand
CTCTCTCTCTCTCTCTCTCTCTCTCTCTCTCTCTCTCTCTTTCTCTCTCTCTCTCTCTCTCTCTCTCTCTCTGTGTCACTCTCTCACGCTCACACTCTTACGTACACTTCTGAATCAGAGGAGGGCAAAAATGTCCAATTTCAGAATTAAAAGTAACGAATAACGAGACTTGATAGAAATGTAGTGAAGTGAAAGTCATATGTTTCCAAAACAAATGCTACTCAAGTGAAGTACAAATACTTGAAAAATCCACAGTACAGTACTCAAGTAAATCTACTTCGTTACTGTCCACCACTGCTAATTAGTATGTGTCATGAATTGTCACACCACCAGACATTATTGCAATTGTCAGGATAGCTGGGACAGCATATGACAATGCACCACAGTATGTTTTGCAAATGTTATGTCAATAATATGCAGCAAGAAAAATATTACTGAGAAAGAAAGATAATATTTACATTTACATTTACATTTACAGCATTTATCAGACGCTTTTTATCCAAAGCGACTTCCATTCCCTAACTACAGGGGACAGACTCCCTGGAGCAACTTAGAGTTAAGGGTCTTACTCAGGGACCCATTTGGAAAAAATGTTAAAAGCCACTCACCATCCTGTACTCGATGTTACCGTGGCGTGTGATTTCCCTTTAGGTGTATCAACACAGTGAAGGCGAATTCCATTCAAGCCTGTGTTATCCCCAGCTACTTTGTTATGAACCTAAAAACATGTCACTCTTTACTCTTTACACATCACTTATCCATTGCTTTGTCAAACTGTGCAATGTTGTCATTTAGGCCAAAGTATTTCCACTATATACATTATTCCAACCTCACTGAAGCTGTTTTTCCGTTGATCATGAAACAGAGCTGAACATTTTAGTTTCATGGGTTTTGGTACCTGCTCAAGATTGGTGCTAATGAGACCAAATGGTACTTGAGGGGTTTCTCTTCTGAGCACTAGGAGCTGTCATTTTCATATTTAGAAACTAAAAAATGAATGAGCTGGTAGAGAGAGGTTTGGGTGATCTCTAAGTTTGTAAGTGAATGGTTTGGGCTACATGGGTGGCTACTGAGTGCAACATTAGCCTTACAGCTGCTGTTCAGAGCCAAAGAAGAAACATTTGTTTCAAAATTGTCTTTGCTGATTGAGTAAATCTGGGATAAAATTAATGTTAAGATAACTTCTTAAAACTTGAAAATCATCTGCTTACATGTTAAAGTTTTAACCAGCAATAATTTAAATATACATTGGTGAGAAAATGGCCTCAGCTAAAACTTATAGCACCATCTAATGGACCAAGTCAAGGACAAAAAAAAGATTTACCTTAAGACTGAAACCTGCAGCATAAAAGCCATGTGGACACATCTCTTTCGGGCCCCATTCACCCCATCGCCCACCATTAGGAACAACAAGGGTTATCTTAGCGGGCCTTCCCCAGGCATAAGATACAACAGAGGCTAAAAGGAGGGTCACTGTGATGAAAAGTAGCTGATGCATGTTTACTGCCTCAGAGTTCTCCCTGTACCACTGGTCCTTGTGGTTCTAGATGGAGAGCTGCCCAAATCCAAAACTAATTTATAGCCACTCATAATGACCACAACACACGTTTCAGCTGACGTCACCTTTACTGGCATGACTGTTCATTTTCCAGTATTCCCTTGTTTTGAGACCTTGAGAGTAGAAGTGGCATTATATTCAATGACCCCTTCATGTTTTTCTGATACCCCAATCATTAACTAGGCCCATGTGAGGCTTCTGCATGATTTGTCATGTAGAAGCGCTTCATGAGGAATGTGGTTATGGTCCACTGTTGTACTCAAATTGTAGAACATTTAGCATAGACTAACAAGTAAATGGTCCGTGAATGCAAATACATCCTAGTCTGGTCAGGTTTTCCTACTGCCAGTTCCTGGCAGGAGTGGTACAGGCTCTGGAATTACCCTGCAGTCCTTCCTTGTTAAATATGGGTGGACGATGGAAACCACTACCTCAAATCGAGGGTATTCACGAGACGTCACAATGGACGGATTATCCATTCAGTTTAAATGCTATGAAAACCCAAAACATCTACAATTGGAAAACTGCTTCAAGAAGAAGTCAGTGCTATCTTTTTACAAAGTATAAAATAAATGAGAAGCAAATAGTTTGCTATTTGCTTCAAGTCAGGCTCCACATTGATCTCAGAGAATTAGAGAAAAAAAATCAAGTCAGTAACTAAACTGCTGAATTAACTTTTCACACTACCACACTTTAATGTCCTTCAGGCTCAATATGAACACAGAAACGTTAAGATATGGCCTCAAATCGGTTAACTGAGCTGGCTACCAGCTTGCCAATTAACTAGCAGAACTAAAACAAGTATTCTTGGGCTGACTGTTTTTTTTCCCATAAACCACAAAACACTGTGAAAAAAATGTTATTTTAATAATTGACATGTGCTTAAATGTCTTAAAAGCTGTTTTAGACCCCGCTGTGTCTTTAGCTCTCGCATGACAAATTTTTTGTTCCACATTTGATATTTATGATGAAGCCATTTATCTATTACACGTAAATGATTATATGCACTAATATTAGAGCAATTACATATAAACACAATCATTTCTCTTTCATGTAAACTGGTTCCCATTTTGAGCATTTCACCTGCTTTTTCTGCATCTGCAAAAAAGATGAAGAACAATGAAATTGATTCCCATGTTTTTATTAAATTCTATTAAATACAGCTTTAAAAGAAAATTCAGTAATAATAACAGTTACAAATATTGATGAGAGCATGCACCATTGATATGGGAGGATGACTTGATTTTACAGATGAATAATATGATGACTGCTGTCTTCAGTGAATGCTGCGCTCTCACCAAATGAAGTGTAATTCCATAATGGTAACTAGGGGGCAGTGTAACAACATTTATTTATTTAAAAATGAAAACTTCACAGGTGATATAAAGCACAGAGTTTGTTCTGTGCTTGTTTTTGGAATCAGTTTGTTTTAAATGTATGATGGATGATGATTATGTACTTCTTAATATTTCACTGATCAATGCTCCACGGAGGAAATTCTGGCCTGCAAATGCAGATACCTTCCACATTTTTTTTTTTGCTTTTGTTGTGGCAATAGATCATTCTTCATGCGTTTTAGTGATAAATTATTAAGAAAAATATAATTTACTAATGTCGTAACAATAATATTAACGTAACTTCAACTATATTGCCATATAAAATACAACTTTATGAATGTTTTTCTACTTTCCAGAGAACACAAATAAAGGCACCTTGGGATGGTTAAATACTGCTATACTCAGAGGTTTGAAAGTAGCCAATCCGAGAAGATGATATATTTCTCCTTGCTGCCGATTGGCTGCTGCTGTTTGACGCATCTGTGGAACTGCAGTCCAGAATTTCTCCCATAAAGGTTTCTTGAATGTTTATCTTGTTTTTCATTTTGTTCTTCTTAAAGCCCTGTATTTTATTACTGTAAATTAAATTGAATGAGGGTTTTGAGCTCAGTTGCTGTCCAGGGTGTGCTTTAACCAGCGGGTAACTACAACATTCCTCCTGAAGCCCCTGAATAAGATGCATGACCCAATGAACAGTAAATTATTGAACTTCCAAAAATGATTGGAAATTACCTATACATTTTCCTATAGTTTTACTTATACCAAGAGTCTGGGGAAATGACACCCATGCAGGAACCAGAGTTTTTAAATGCAAAGTTTAACCATCTGGACACATCTCTCTCAGGCCCCATGAACCCCATTGCCCACCTTTAAGCAAGGATCATCTTAATGGACCTGCTTCTCCACACATAGGATCCAAAAGAGTCTAAAAGGAAGGTCACTGGGATGAAAAGTAACTGATGCATCTTTTCTGCCACAGAAGACTATAAAAGAGTTCTCCCTGTACCACTGGTCCTTGTGGTTTTAGATGGCAAGCTGCCCAAATCCAAAACTGATGTATATCCATTCATAATGACCAAAACATTCGTTTCAGCTGACGTCACCTTTACTGGCAGGAATGTTCATTTTTCAGCATTTCTTGTTTTGAGACCTTGGGAATAGAAATGTCACTATATTCAATTATCTGATACCCCATTCACATTCTTAACTGTCTTTGTGTAAATACAAACTATTTAGGTCACTTGTTGTCCAACTACGTAGTAAAACCAGTCAAGTCAAGTTTCTCTACTGCCAGGCTCTGGAATTGCCCCGAAGACATCCACAAAAACTAAATCTATAAAGAGTAGTCAGTCTCTAATTATATTATGATTGATAAGCTGTATTCAAGTGCACTAGGGCAGGGTCAAAGATTTGTGTCAGATTTGAAATTTTGCCAATTACTTAAATGGTCTCTGAGAAAAAGCGTCACCAAAATTCACCTGTAAGAATAATAATAAAACTCAAGAAGAACAATTATCGTCACTTCCACATTCCCCCATTTTTTACAAATGTGGCAGTGATTTAATTACAAGTATTATTTGCAAAAGATTTGCCAATCGTAATAATCTAAAAAAAACTGTAAGGTTACACTTTATTTAATTCATCATGTGAGAAAGGATATTTATGATTAAGCCATTTATCTCCTACACGTAAATGGTTATATGCACTAATTTTACAACAATTACATGGAAACATGATAATAACATTACATTAAATTAACACTTTAATGTAAATGACTTCCCATGTTGGATATTTGTAATGTATGCTTTCTCTACTTCCATTTCATATAATGAAAAGAAGAATGAAACTGATTCTCATGTGTTTGTTCAAAAACATCCTTTAAATAATGTAAAGCAAAACAAGTTACATGAACAAAAGCAATATCTTATATTAAATAGAGCTTATAAAATTCAATAATAATAAGTACAAATGCTGATGTGACCATAACCAACTGATATGAGAGGAAAACTTGATTTTACAGATCATGAATAATATGAGGAAGACTCATGTTATGATTTGCTGTCAGCAGTGAATGCCTGGCTCTCACCAAATGAAGTGTAATTCTATAATGGTGACTAGGGGGCAGTGAAATAATTTTTTTTTTTAATGAATACTTCACAAGTGATTTAAAGCATGGATATTGTTTTTTGTTTTAAAATTCCTTCATAGGGATGTGAAACAAATAAATATCCTATTTATAATATACCATAATTGCAGCTGCACAATTTAACATTACTGAGGGCAGTATTTGTCTGAATTCCACAGATACCCTTTCCTGTGCACTGCTTACTTCTGTTTAAAGGAAAAAAATCTCATTTTCACAGTGCTACACTCATCCCAGGATTATCCCAGTAATGTGTGCTGAGACATTGTCCCCGTATGGCTGAAGAAAAATGTTGTGGTCTAAAATGTAGTTTTTGTATTTTAAATTGAGTACATGAATGCATGTCAAAAACGCCCGGAAGAAAATGTATTTGGTTACGTTTTCCACTATTTTACAATAATCAGCATTCCAAATAAACACTCCAAAAACATGTATAGGTTCAATGGTGTGTTTGGATAGTAAATAAAATGGCTGTTTGTTTTGTAGACCCCTATTTCCATTCACAACCACTGTAAGAAGTTTGAGACAGTTTGTATAGACAAAATGCAGCTATTTTATTTATTAAGCCTTTTATTAGTATTATGAAACATATGATGTGCTCAGAAACACACAAGGCACTGCAATTTAAGAAAAATAAACCAGGCAATTTGACATCTTATCATCACTAGTTCACTTACACAGTGATGTCCATTTCACCATGTCTATTGGTCTGTATGTATGAGGGCAGCTGATAACTCAAAGGATAGCAAAAATAAAATAAAAAAATACAAGTTCAAAGTTCAGATAAATGGTTGTGCTGCATATGGAATGTCATGCTGCTCGGTGGTCCTGGAATTTGACTTTTATCATACTCCTCTTTCGTAGCTCAGCCAGGATGGCACTTTCTAGCGAAAGACTATGGCTAAGGAGGAGGCGATTGTCCTGTATCTCCTCTCTGCTGCAGCTCTCTGGTCTTTTTCTCCTTCATTTCGTCCACAAGGCTTTTCAGTCTTCCAAGGTGATGCAGAGCTCTAAAACCAAACCAAGAATAAAAGGAGACAAGTCAGCAAAGTCTGTAGCAATACTGCCATAATTTGTGCATAATTTTGTTTAAGTACTGACCTCTGTAATGATTGCCCACCAGAAGCTGAACCATAATCTTCAAAGTCTGGTTGAGAGACCTGCAAAAAGAACCAAAGAAAGAGACTCGATGCAACTTTGAAATGGGTGAATAGTACACCTTATTACACCTTATGTTTTTGCTTTTCTTCAAAGGCAAAAATAGCAACTACACCCAAGAACTTCAGTCACAAGACAAAGCTGATCCTCAGGCATCTCACGTCATCCCTCAGTTTGACCAAAACTGCAGTTACTGCATTCTGCAAGGTAATATAGTCCTTACATATGTACCTCCTTAACCTCCAAGTTCTCCACCTGCACTGATGGGTCTGAAACACTCATGCCAGCTGTGCTGTATGGAACGACTTCTTTTTGCTGAGTCACCCGCTGCTCCACGGCCTGAAGACTGAAGAGCATCTGCTTGAGGGCCTCAACGGGGCCGTGGTGTTTCCTACTGCTGTAGCCTGATGAGGAGCCAATGGACTGAATGGCACAGTAAAAGATGTGGGTTCATAGTGAAACAATGAAGATTATCTTACTACGGGAATCAACATCTCCAACATGAACTTAAACCTGCTTACCTTCTCTGTTGCTTCCCTCTGAGATTCTTCAGAGATGAGCTGTTCTTCAGGATCTCCTACTGGTACAGGAGTCTTGCTGTAGAGTCAAGGAGATGTAAATATTGAATGGGAATATGATCTGAGCTTCCAATAGGAATCTACAGTGTCTGTGTGTGTGTGTATATGTGTGTAGGCTTTACAGTCTGGCAGTAAGAACTGTGCAGTGATTTTAATCCAGTCTGACTAATAATTGTGGAGAGAATTGAATTCTTTATGAATAACCGTGTAGCAGTATGAATCCTATATGTAATGCTAGTATGAACGTACAGGGTATGACCTTCCAATCCAAGTAATGTTTTATCCCATAACAACCCGACTAGCCAAAAGCCACACATTGCACAGCCTGCTCTGGGACAGTGAATCCAGTTCTAAAAGGGTTTAGGTAGTTTTAATGAGATGAGAGATTAATTATTGTAAGTCACTAACTCACAACATCACTGGAGGATTGTCCCACGAGCGCTCGGCTTCTAAAAGCTCCTCTGTGAGTCCTGGACTTCCATGCTGCTCATCAGCTGTTCCACAGAGACCGAGACAGGGGGAGTTCAACACCAGCTCTGCACGCTGGATCAGAGAGCCAATCTTGTCACCTGAGTAAAGACACACAGCCAGTCAGAAAGTATACTGCAATTGCACCAAAGCAAATGGCAATCTAGTCCAGGAACCTTAGGCCACATTCACTAAAGCATATACATAACCCACAGACCTCGGAATGGTTCCCCTCTATCATATGGGGCGCTTCTGCTTTCCCTGCTGTCGGCTGCCGCCAGTGTCTCTGCAAACTGCAGCCTCAGCTCCCTGAGTGTGGCCTCATTAACTTTAGGGTCCTGTTGACCTTCATCTGAGTTCTCGCCCAGTTCCTGGACCCAGGAGGGAATGGATGGAGCACCAGACGTCATTTCTGTTGGAACATCACACTCCCTGAGCCAGGCTGGGTACCTCAGGCTCGGAATGCTAGTCACCCCAGAAAAGTCCATCTCTGATTTGTGACTTGTGATCCATCTGGGGAGGTGGCAAGATGCCAGAGATCCTGGAGGATCCCTCTTTGTGACATGAGAGGATCTGGGAAGGTGAGTACCTGCCGTGGAACTGCTTAGCAGTAGGTCGTCCACATGCAATGGCCTCTCTTGTCCTGAGACTCTTGATCTATGGGGAATCCTCAGAGCTGTGGGGTGATGGAATGTGTTTCTTGGAGCAACACCAGGCCTTGTATGAGAATCAATGCTGTGCTGCCCCAGCCGGTAGTGTCCTGAACGGGACAGGAAGGCTGAGGTGCGGGTTACAGGAAGGGAGCCGTCGGATGGGAGAAGCAGGAGATCATCTGTGGTCATGCTGAAGTGGTCGGAGTCCCTGCACTTTCGGCCAACAGGAAGTTTCAGGAAGTCCAGCTCTCTTTCCGTCAAGCTTTCTTTCAGCACTGCAAAATTCAAAAACAGGACTTGTAAAAACAAGACATTTTTTAAAAAATAGCAATTTATGCTATTATACAGGCCATTATCCCTCTACATAAGGGGGGATGACAATAACACAACAGACATTGTCCTATAACAGACATTGACAGACATTGTCCTCTTTTTTCTGCCCTTTTAAATGATGGTAGGGCAGTATGGGTCAGTTTGGTACAGAATATCACTCAAGTCTATAATCTGGACTTAAAACTTGATGGAGTAGTCCAGATCAGTTTCATGCATAATTTTTTCAGTTCGGGGTGGTGTTTGGACAGTGTGTTTGGTCAGCTTTCAAAAGATATGTCACCATCTCTATTTCTGTATCCCAAGTGATGCCGGCGAGGATTGGCTGCTTCCTTTAAAAGTTCCAGCTTCCCCACTGAGGGCTCAGATGTCCGCAGGCTTTGCTGGAAGTCTGCAATGTAAGCGTCCAGAGCTTCAGAGGCCGACTCATAATCTCTGTCTTTGTATTTGATGGTGTGAACTAGCTCTGGGCGCAGAGAGCTTTTCAGTCGACCAGAGCTGGCCAGCAGTGAGGTGACTGAGGATTCTGGAGACAGGAGGCCATCCACAGAGCCCATGATCTGTGTAGTGGTTCACCAGGAATCACCATTATCGGAGAACTGTGGGTGTCAGGGAAAAGATTTAATATTTTAAAGAAATACAAAAGGCAACTAAAGGCAGTCATGGTAATTTCTTACAGATTAAATTAACAGGAGTGAAATGAGCACCCATCAGTCTTAACGTGCAGCTTATACAGGTGTTATATACAAGTTATTACACTGGTAAATACGTGAGGTGAAGCAGCTATAGGGTTTACTGTGTTTATCTTAGCATTTAGACTAAAACAACGTGTTTTAATGACATCAAACCTGTAGTTTAGTAGAATAAACTCACCAAAAGTCGCTGGTGGTGTCATTTATTTGTAAAAGTTGTTTGTTTGTTGACCACATAAACAATATTGTGCTAGCAACAGGCTGCTCCACTCCAACGGCTCTGGGACTGCTGTAGCGAGCCGGTTCCTGTCAAAGTAAAAGTCCTACTGCAACTGTAGAGTTTGGTGTTTGATTTGGTCTGAACTCTGTAACGTTTCTCGAGCCTGTTGCTTCTAAATAGTGACTCATAATTAAGACTATCTGCCCAGCAAAAAAGTGGACCAATATTTTGGATTGTAAGTGAGGTTTGTTGCCAATTCTAGGGAGTGTGGGGAGTTAGGAAGAAGTATTGTTGTTTTAGTCTAATGATCGTGGGTTAGAAATAAATACGTACTTATTTGTTGTGTTTCCTAATAAACATGTACCAGAATATACACTTAAATATATATACAATTGTACTCAAATTAGGGAACTATAACGTTTCTTGTATTTTTCTTTGTTTTTTTTTATCGATTATTATTATTATTATTATTATTATTATTATTATTATTATTATTATTATTATTATTACAAATTAAACATGTTTTTTTTGGGTGCATTCTTGGGAACGGACTCTTCTTTGCAGCATCATTACAGCATCTGCTTTGACATTTCCACAAATTAGAAAGCTGCTCAGCAATAGTCTGTATCAGTAAAATGCCTTGTTATTGCGTAAATTTAAAATTTTAATATGTATATATATATTTGTTGGTTTGACGCCTGATTGTAGTGTGGCTGCGTTTCGTTTATGATACGTTTTGCTGATTTTTATATTGAGGAAAATTCACAGGACTGGACAGAGCTTCATGATGGTTTGACGTTCACTCAAGTCATATGACTCAATATCAAAATAAAAGCCCGATGTCTCGCATTGATGGTGAACAGTTTCATTATTATTTTGACAACAAAGATTTAAAATATGGTCTTAAAAATATATAAACTGACAAGTGTGTTTGGGTCAGAGTATGGATTGCATTTTTTTTCTTTTTACTAATGAGGTTGTTTGTTTGATTTACTGTTTTATTTCTTTACTGGTGTTA
>JBBJLR010097913.1:0-10155 GCA_037577145.1 Brachypetersius gabonensis | reverse complement strand
CCGCGTACATTTTTTCCAGTCCCGTCCCAATCACGGTATTAATAGTGATTTTGTTTCCCGTCCTGCGGGATTCCCGCATGTTTCCCGTTACCCGCGGGATTCCCGAAAAAATGTCAGCCTCTACTCTACACACTACACACTCTACACATACAGTTTCGGAGTTCACAGATTCCACACACATGATACAGTTTCGGAGTACACAGACTCCCTATATGAGAAACCTTCCCCTCAGGTTTACCACTCCAGAATGCCAATGGATGATGTTAGTTGGTGACCAAATCTAATGTTACTCATAATTCCAAAAGTTGATGTGACTGAGAAAAACTGAAATCAGCATGAAAAACTGGTTTAGAAAAGTGTGTTGTGGTTTCTGATGATTACAAAAAAATATGTGTTGATCTGTGTTATTAAGGACACTGCACACTAACTTTTTATTCTAATATGTGTAATAAAAACAGTGTAATTGAACTGCTAATACTGGACTTAGCATCTAGCAGCAAAAACATCTAACCCCTTCTGAACCCCTGAGCTTTGGTTTTACAAACAAAAAAGAAAGAAAGTTTATTAGTGTGTTTGGTGTATGTATTGCTACCTGTGACAAAATCATGTTATAAAACACAGAATAAAATGATTTAAACATTTATATGAATCGCATAGCATGTAGGATTGCATACCTCCCTGTGGCATGTAGCACAGCGACTCAGCAAACTAGCCTGCTAATATCACCACTGCAGACTAGCTGGGTGTGTGAACACCAAATTATCAAAAACATTTGTAATGTGAAAGTGACTGGACACCAGAGACAACATAGGCATTAAGGCTTTTGCTGTTGCGGCTCCCAAACTGTGGAACTCATTGCCGGTACACATTTAGACCGACTTCTTCACTGGCCATTTTTAAATCTGCTCTTAAGACCCACCTTTTGTGCTTGGCTTTCAGCCCGGTGTGAGATGCTGATTTTATTTTGATTGTATTGTTCTTAGTATTGTTTATTTTGTGGATTGTACATTTATTCATTTTCATTTCATTTATTTACATTTATCAGACACTTTTATCCAAAGCGACATCCATTGCCTTCCTACAGGGGGGCAGTCTCTTCCATTCTCTAACTACAGGGGGCAGTCTCTTCCATTCTCTAACTACAGGGGGCAGTCTCTTCCATTCTCTAACTACAGGGGGCAGTGTCTTCCATTCTCTAACTACAGGGGGCAGTCTCTTCCATTCTCTAACTACAGGGGGCAGTCTCGTCCATTCTCTAACTACAGGGGGCAGTCTCTTCCATTCTCTAACTACAGGGGGCAGTCTCGTCCATTCTCTAACTACAGGGGGCGGTCTCTTCCATTCTCTAACTACAGGGGGCAGTCTCTTCCATTCTCTAACTAAAACTATTACTTTTTACCATTACTTTTATTAATGTTTTATTTGTATTATTAATTAAGGTTTTATTAAGTTTTTAATGTATTATATTCCTATTTTAAGCACTTTTCAGCACTTTGGTCAAAGAGAAACATGTGCTTGTAAAACACATGAACACTTAGGATTTGATTTGATTTGTTTGATTTATTTGACCATTTCCATTCAGGACTGAAGATAAAGAAGCTTGGGGTCAGAGAAACAGTGTCCAAAGGGCAGAGATGGGGACTTGAGTCGCAATTAAGTCGCACAAACATAGACTTGTGACTCAACTTTAGACTTCCCTCAGCGACTCGAGACTTGACTCGGACCCGGTGCTGTGACTTGTGTCATAACTCGTAAACAATGTTCATTTCATGGAATTATTGATTTATATCTTACACACTTTCTAACGACCCGAAAACCGTTCACCTCGCCCCGGTGTCCCATTAATTTTGTCCGAAGTGAACGGTTTTCAGCTAATAACGGTTTTCGAGGGGTCGTTGGAAAGGGGTCACCGAGCCCCATCTAACTGTGGAGTTTTACATTTAGAGTGGAGATATTTTTCATATTTAATATTTAGATTAAGATCATTTAAGGCAAATCCTCCATGTTGGTGAGGGCAGATCACAGCACACAGCCCCACCCCCTGCTAAGTAACAGGCAATTGTAATTGCGTGCCGTGGCCAATTAGCATATATTCTAAACATTTAGAGCTCAACATTTACAGCTCAAACATCACACATTTAGAGTCACCGTTTGTAATCATTGCTACTCAAAGACTTGAGACTTGAATTGGACTTGATAAAAATGACTGAACATGTCTGTCAGAGGGACTCAGTACAGGCGAGTGTGTGTGGTGAGAACTACAGGTGTAAAGTGACCATTCTGTCATTCCTCTGTATTTAACCTGTTTAACTCAAATCAAGCAGTAAGCAGCCAGGAACACAGAACCCACGACTTTCTGATGGTTAGGCAAACGAGGCCACGAGGCCATTAGTCGGTCCGAAAAGATAGTCATGACAGAGTGGATGGCGCCCAGAAAAATAGACTTGCTGACACTCTCTTTTAGAAGTCTCAATTCATCTGTGAAGCTCTTTAAAATAATACACAGGTAAAAAAAAAAAAAAAATGGAGCAAATTTGTACCACGTTTCTGAAGGCAGAACCTGGAACGATGAGAACTCATCAGGGGAGTCAGATAGGAAATGTATATTTAAACTAAATGTTAACAGGCTAAAGTAACGATACCTAAAGTGAGAGAAATATGCCTGGGCACTTGTATACACACCGAAACTCTGAAAGAAAGATGGTTTTGTCAGTATGTATTGATACAAATCAGTCACAATCAAACAAGTTTCATGTAACACAGCATGACTGTTAACAGTTTTTTAGAAGTGTGAAAATGTACTGGCTTTCTCCATAGGCTTGATGTTTTCAGACTTCACGTAGCAGTCATGAAGTTTTAAAGACATATTTTAGGAAATAAGTTTAATTTTCTGTAAAATTATAAAATCACAGTTCAGAGCTTGTTTTGAATGCCTAAAAAAGTCGTTTGTTTATGTAGGTATTTTTTTAAAACATCATGCGCAAAATCTTTGAAACCAAGACTTTGTGAGAATCACCCAACAGACGGATTTCTCTGGATTCCTTGTTCTGATGGTGATGATCTCAGTGGTCTTGGAAATGATCATAGAGAAATAGCCCTTTCCTGGCTGTGTCACCACTTTCCCAGCGTTAATGGTCTTAAATCGTCTGGTTCTGATGCTGTTTATCAGCTCAAATGAATCTTTTTAGGCAAATTAAAAGAGCACAAAGAGCCTTTTGGTTACTGGGGTTAAAGGTCAGGGTCAGGTTTAGGTGTAGTATTACTGAAGGCACTATTACATAAGTCTTGGTTATGTAGTAATAGAGTAAACCCCCGAAATTCACGGCGGTAATGTTGTGAAAATGCCTATTTTTGTAGTGTAAACACTAAATATGTCTATTTATATTATTTATATTTATTTATACTCGTTATATTTATATTCATTTTAAATGAATACATCACCCTTAAAGAAAATGTGAGGATAAACCCAATAAAATTGTACATAAAAATTATATACAAATTAACAAATTAATAATTTAATAATTTGGTACTAAAATGTATGAAATGTATAAATTGCCACGAAAAAGAAATTGCAGTATCCGTGAATGTGTGGAGGTTTCCACAAACAAAAAAAAGAGAAGGCACCAACGCAGGAATCCATTCTCAATGTCTTTTTATTCTTTTTCCTCAAAACAAAAACAAGGCTCGAGGGCCTACGTACACTTGACTTGGCTGTGCTTGAAAACAGAACAGAAACTCACTCTCATGATGCTGGTAACTGTGAGGGTGGACCGACACAGAGGTCCAACAGAACAGAACTTAAATATCGACATGAATTAACTTTAAATCAATAGACACATACAAACACTTAGTCCTGAGTACACCAGCAGCTGGAAACTATCTCACTTATCATTACCCTGCTGGTGCACTCAGGCTATCAAAATAAAAATCCTACACATACACTTAAACTAAACCCCAGCGCCCCCCTGTGGCCGCTGGCCAGACCTTACAATATCAGTGTGTGTGTTGTATCAAAAGCTGTTAAGGAAGAATGCTGAAATTTTACAGTCTTTTTGGTAACTGAAAGTAAAAATAGGTGAACACTGCATGCAGCTGGTTAAATTTTTTTATTCTTTTATCTTTGCATATCATGAGTGAGTTTAGAAAGGAAATTAATATAAAAGTTGAAAGCTGTTAAAGGAAGACATGAAAATGAAAGAACATGAAAAATGAACTGCTCAGAAGTGAGGATCCTCTCCGATCTTCTGGCTTTTTCCAACCTGTAGAAAAATAAGATAATTTTCTAAAATTAATTCACTGCATTTTCAATGTGTAAATATTGTTAAAGATACAAAGTATTTACCATGCACTCCAGTTATAACGATATATTATGTAACTGATATTTTAGTTAACAAGAAACAATTGAAGACTGTTTGTACTCTTATGAGGGTTTTCCACTGACTGGTACCGGCTCGGTTCGGTTCAGCTCTACTCGCATTTTCTGCTTTCCATCACTAAAATCTGGTTCCTGGTCCCCGGTTCCATTCTTGGTACCACCTTGGCCGAGGTTCCAAGTGTGCTGAACGCTACTAAATGATGGCGTGTACATATTGGAGGTTTCTGATTGGTGGTCGCTATGGTTACTCCAGTGTTGGGTTGGGGTAAGGGTCAGGCTAAGGGTTTGGGTCTGGGCAAGGGGTCGGGGTAAGGGTTAGTTAAAAAATTTTAAAAAATTAAAAAATTTAAGACCATGTATGTTTTTCAAATTAAACACAGTGAATATTTTTTTACTGTGTGGAACTAAACAGTGTGGATTTCAGTGAATGAGGACTGGAACCCCAGTAATAATTTGTATAAAGGGTTGCAAAGAATGATCTTACCTTTAAACCACAGGGTAAACAGCATATGAGGCGATGCCGCACTGGTTCTTCTTGTTCCTGGACATCTTGATGTAGCCCTTATTACCCCAGTTAACACCCCAACTGCAAAATAAATCAATAGGTGATCAATTATAAAACACATGCTTATCACACCCTGTTAACTATAAACATAGTTTACCAACTCAGTATGGTAAATGCGTCTTTTGACTATTCAGCATTTACTATATTCAGTATCTACTTTGAATGATTCAGTACCTACTATAAACTGTGCAGTCTGCTATGAATTGCTCAGTTAATACGAGTTATGCATAATACTAGATATTCATATCCCCTAAGAATATTTCATCTACTTTCAACTCTGCTGTATTTACTATGAATGTATTAATTATTTTTTCAATGCTTTGAGGTTTAAGGGATGAAACTATATTATGTTTCCATACTCATTACACATTTAGAGGAATTCTCTTGGTGTTGTTGGCCGGTTCCTTTACCTGTTCTTGACCAGCCAGTAGTCCTTGTTGCATTCTCTGCCGTAACCAACAACCAGGACAGCGTGAGTCAGCGTAGAGCTGCTGCAGAAATTCTCATCATACACACCTGCAATCACACAGTGTATTAAACATCAATTATTGATGTTTGAGCTATTCAAATTCAATAGCAAGTGGGCCGGATATTAAAGTCACTGGGGGTTTGAGGGCCACAGAATTTCGTGCTGTACAGTCCCGGGGGGATTGTGGGGGGATTGTGGGGGGGTCTCACAGGATTCGTAAGCCGGCCCAAATTTACCACCGGCCCGGTATGCCTGATGATCGCTTTAATCGTCAAACATAGCTGTTTTAACGCTGTACGGTTCTAAAGGAGAACTCTGACAGATAAAGTCGTGACAGTGGATACATCACCGAGCTAAAACTACAGAGATTCTCCCCTCGCTGTGTGTGTGACCGGATTCTCTTTCCTTACCGCCAGCTCTGTTCTGCTTTTTATTTAGCACACCCATTTTCTGACAAATCCCGCCTCACTGTACTCGGATTGGATAATTCCATACAATACAGTAGATTACCAATCTTGGCGAAGGTAGTGGTGGACTACCAGCCAATCATGATCCAAAACCCATCATTTTATTACATCACATGAATCACACACTGATTTACTGGCAGTCTTGCGGGCCATAAAAGATTTCAAAAGGGCCGGATCCGGTTGAATAGGCCTGAATTAGGAGGTCTAGACATCCAAACAGGTAGAAATCTGTCCATCTGTGACACAAAAAGTAAAATTCTGGATATCAGACTCCGTGTCAGACTTGTTTGGACTGTTACCTGTGTTTGGAATCTTGCATAGCAGATCTTTCAGACCTGTAGCTTCTATGTGTAGCTTAGATATTCATAACTAGCCTGTTTAACAAACATAAAGGACTTCTTGTTTGGGTTACCTGACTTATAGTGCCAGAAGCTGTCATGGCGTGAGTCTATAACTACAGAAACAGGTCCGACTGAGGCCACAACTTCCTGCAGAACTTTTTCATCTCCATATGGCAATCTCTTGAAGCCACGGCAGTTAGCAACAACTTTGCACTGATTAAATCTGCATTTCCCGTCCTGCAGAGAAATGGGGAAAAAAGGAAATGTTTCAGGATGACTAGCCTTCTGGTTTACAGGCTCAGACACACCAAGCCAGCAGTGAAACACTAGTCTTCCTTTCCCCTCTTTGTAAGGACTGATGTTCTACACCTTATGAATCTCTTACACACCAGAAATATCTCCAATAAAACTCATAGATTTTAATTACAATTATTATTTAATTATTTATTTGTACAATTTCGTCCTGACCTCAGATATGGTAGATCAGTCTGGGTCTAAGCTGAGATAATTTTGTTTAGAACTGGAGCTACGGGGCTAATGTCACTAACACTCTATAGACACCCAAATCTTTTACTGTTAACGCAAACCCAAAACCTCCCTCCACCCTCAAACCTCATCCAGTCCTTCATTAAGATGATCAGACTTGTGGACGTGGACACAGTATGGCTTCATGTGAACCAGCTTCTGTGATGTTAACTGCTGGTCTGAGATCAGATCAGTCCAGCTTTGTGGACAGCAGCCCTGGTGTCATCTTAGAAAGTATTTTGTTCTGTAGGGAATATCTACTCCTTTTTTCTGGTCAAAACACCTCATGTTCTTATGTTCTAAGAATCAAGGAGAGCGGAGGAGGGCTGAGCAGAGAGCCAGGACAACTCAGCAGTTTCTATTAAAGCTATTGATTTGTTTTTAAATGTAGTTGTTTTTGAGAAACTCTTGAGAAAGGCCCAGGAAAGAATCAGAGCAATCCTGACAGGAATCCTCTCGAGGGTTCAGGTCTGTCACAGACAAAAACATTTTAAGAGAAGAGAAAGCCCTGGAAAAACCCTCAAGGAGCTTTAGCGAATTACTAACCAGGCTTTCCCAGCACATCTGAAAAGGATCACAATTGAGTGCAGAGGTTAGAGTGAGCCTCCCTAAAGTAGAGCGGTGA
Organism: Brachypetersius gabonensis; assembly: GCA_037577145.1. Taxonomy (NCBI): domain Eukaryota; kingdom Metazoa; phylum Chordata; class Actinopteri; order Characiformes; family Alestidae; genus Brachypetersius; species Brachypetersius gabonensis. Next base: position 2,788 of record JBBJLR010097913.1, on the reverse strand, counting down.
CTCCGATCATCCCTCATTAGGAGGAGCTCATTGCCAAAAATGACCTAGAATTCAATCAATCAAGCAATCTAGCGTGCTAATGAGTCATGATCATATCACACAGTTCTCTGAAAATCAGTGGAGCTGTTTTTAAAGCAGTGTTGATTATGATTTTTATTTTCTCTCAAATTTTAAGGATTGTTTTCAGGATTTGTTCCTAGAGATGATTTACTTTGCTCTCCCAACTCTTTTACCCAGTGGTAGTGACACAACCCTCACCATTTCCTTATAGGGATATGAGTCCTCAGACTGCAGGCCGCCCCTGGACATGATATACCTGAAGGCCCACCATGGCAATCCTCCACCACAGCCATCGTTTCCAAATCTGAAGGAGCAGTCAACCAGCTGTTGCTCACTGAGGGAGACCAGCTTCCTCGTCTTCTTGAACATCTGACCTTCTAGCGCTCCCGTCTGAGAGAGTCATGATGGAAAAACAGAGAGGAAATGGAGGGAAACAGAGAAATAGAAATGTGGCAAGAAAAATGTCTTCAACAAGTCACTTCTGGGTGCCTTAAAAAGACTTATGAATCAAATAAAGATAGGGTTTAGATAGGACAACTGTTCATTAGTCGCACAGGTGGGACGTTTGCATTGTTCCAACAGCAAAATGAAGTTAAATGTTGCTATATAATGACATTTGGCAGCAGTTGTGTTGCAGTAAAAGATGTGAAGATAAGAACCACTGTCCAAAGAACAAATTAATCTGTGGTAAGACCTGCTGTGACTCACCGCACTGAAGGCCCAGCAGGAACCACATGTCATTTGGTTCTTTACTGCAGTTACGTAGCCCTTTCTCCTCCAGTCCACAGTTTCAGGTAGAGCAGCGCTCCCTTCTGGTTGGAAGAATAGAGTCTCATTGTGAGTCTCGGTCGTGCTGAAGGATCCCAGGCAGCTCCCGATCATGGCCTGGTATTCCTGGTTGCTCTGTTGCAGAGATGAGACTTTAAACGACTGTGCATATGCATTCATTTTATTTCACATCCTAACAGCACGAATGGTTACGCAACCATTTGTGTTGTTAGGATGTGAAATAAAATTAATCTTTTTTTAGAAGTTGCTATAAAATCCCACTCATTCTCTTTGCGCTTTGCTCCATTTAGAGTCCAGAACAGCATGTCGCTCTGTCCTGACGATTTATTACAAAGAACACTAGTCGTTTGTGACATTTTGAATTAGCATAAGGATGATTTCCTATGCTTGGTGGAAACAGCAGCAACCCAATGACTTTTCTCTACTGAACAGGCTATGATTTGTTTACACCTCTGAACCTCTGATACTTTACAATGAAAAGTGGATAGTGATCCCAGTGTGACTGTATGTACGTCACTGGAGTCCATTGCTTTAAAAGTGAGTGAGCCCTCTCCTGTGATATCGGTCACTGTTTACAGACCACCTAAACTCAATCATGATATTTAAAATGAACTTTCTAGCTTTTAAACTTCCCTGTGTGCTTTGTCCCCTAATATGAATGTACTGGGCGATTTTGATCTGCACAGGCATAATGTTAATAATTCTCTTGTGATGGACTTTATATCTTGTTTTGACAGTGGGTTACAGCAGTACACTGAGTTTCCCACACATTTTAAGGTCAAATACATCATCATCTTTGCTATGTTGGTGCAGTTGCATCTAATTTGCCCGTATTAATAATGTTAATAATCTTCAGAATCCATTAGAATATAATATTAGAAAAGCTTTGGTTAGCAGCTTGGCTAACTTAACAGCGCAAAAAAATGATTCAGCCACATTACTTTTATTAAACCGTTGCATACCTGAAAAAAGAGGTGCCCTTAAGAGGCTGATTTTTTTTTACAGACGAAAGATTTCTTTAAAAAAAAAGAAATAAATATTTGAACCCACAATGCTCAATTTGTCAGTGCAGAGCATTTACCAGTAGACCAGACAGGAAGTGGTTAAAGTGACCATTCTGTCATATCACACAGTGTGAACATGAAATTCACCCTCTGCATTTAACCCATTCACCAAGTGAAGCACGGGGCAGCCAGGAACACAGCGCCCAGGGAGCAGTGTGTGGGGACGGTACCTTGCCTACCAGCGGTGCCTAGCAGTCTTGGGAATTGAATCCGGCCTTTTGGATTACAGGGCGAATGCCCTAACCACTAGGCTACAAGCTGCCCATTAAAAAACCACCCACATTAAAAAAGCAAGAGACAGAACAGGGCAAAAACTGATTTCAAACTGCTCAAACAACTGCAAATGGACTGTTTTCTTTTTAATAATCAAACTAACACACTTTCAAACTAACACTTTTGACTCATTCTGGTCACGGAGCTCATCTCTCCTGAAGTCATTTTCTTTGGCTCTCTTCCAGGGAGCCAGTGTTTGATGAATTAAGGTAAAATGTGAGTAAAATGATACATTTTAAATCATCAATACTCAGCTTTTGATCCACCAGTAAAAAAATGGAATAAACACCAGATATGAACAGACATTTTGGTGTTGGAACCATGCTAATATTTCAGAAACTGTATTTCAAAAAGAGGTGCTCTATGAATATAATAATAATTAGATTGCATTTCCATAAAAATATTAAAGTGTGATTACATGGTTGATATAACACCAGTGTTTAATGGCCCGTGTTTATGAGTCTGCAGTAGAGCTTTACCCAAACCTGACAGGATTCGGTCGTGTGTGTGTGTGTGTGTGTGAGCGTGTGTCCTCACCATGTCTGCAAACTGGTTCATGCCGAGTCTGAAGCTCTTGAGTCCCTGGTCGGCCAGCAGGTTGT
>JBBJLR010097902.1:0-10156 GCA_037577145.1 Brachypetersius gabonensis | reverse complement strand
ATATATACATACAGATTTTAAATGAAATTTTGCTGTGTGTATGTGTGTGCTTAAGTATGTATGTATGTAGGTAATATACATACGTATGCCAAAATTAAATAAAAAATCAGAGCAAGAACGTGACCCGAACATTACCCTCCCAATACAGCTAGTTAGAAACCAATAGTTCCATTCATCTTGTGCAAGTAGGCTTAGTATAATACAATAATACTAGATGCTAGATGGCAGTTAGATGGTTCAGTTTGCATCATGGTTCAGTTTGTAAAATATATGTACATTTTAACTTCTCCTTTTTCAAATGAAATTTTGCATTGTTATTGTTGATGCAAGGTAGGGATAACACAAAAGGAAATATTTCCTTTTGTGAACTGTTACTAAAAGTGTTACTTTACTGAACTGTTACTAAAAGAGAATTAGTATATCGGAATAAGGATTTCATTTAGGATGAAATTTCATCCTTGCTTTTCAGGAGGAATTGTGAAATTGGCCCTGTCTGAAGAACTACATATATAATTTTTGTTTCTCATGGATCAGTCATGTAGTGTGCTGTTACTGTAAGAGAAGTCTTGAGAGGTTATGCCTGAGCGTTTGTTTATATTTTAGTAATCCCAATTACAAAAGCCCTCTCATCTTCTCACCCTGGACAGATGAACAGAAACAACAGAACTGCCAGTGGACCATGATTTTCTTCTAAAAGAGGGAAGTTTTAAATGTTGTTCTTCTGAAGGGGCAGTTTTGGTCCAGCACAGTTTTAAGAAGTCCCATTCTCTTTCAGTATCTTCTTGTTTTGAATTCCTATTTTTACCCCTTGATCACGTTTGACCTTATGCAAGTGGACCATCTTCAATCTAATTTCTCCAAACATTTCTCTTTTAACCATTTAATATGGTCTTGAGAAAGAGAGTGAGGCAGCTGAGGTGGGTGTAGGTAGTTGCTTGAGTGAAAGTGTGTCTGAAGGGTAGTGGCTTTTATTGGGAGAACACAGTTGTAACTGATTAGATTTTAAGGTTGGAAGGATGGACAGTTGCAGTATTAAACTCTTGTTTAATGTTTTGTATTATAATTTTCTTTCCTGCTGAAAAATGAATAAGCTGTACATAAATTAACAGATGGTCTCAGTACAGCATTTTTTGTAGAAGTAACAAAACCTGAGTGTATTAATTAAGTATTTGAGTGACTGAAATGCGTTGCAGTTAGATTTTCTTTTTCCTTTTTTTGCCATAAAATGTCAGCTATCCTTTTCATGATATGAACAATTTGTGATGAATGAATTAAACGTTTTGAAATATCATCCCATTATATTAGTATAAATTACAGTAAGAACATTTTTCTCTTGTCCTCTAAACTTTTCATGCCTGAGGTGTGGAGTTTTGTTACAGTTTGCTAAGAGAATATTGTTGGTCTGTACATCACACAGGGTCATTCTCTATCAAAGCTACAGTCACCTGAAAAACAAGACTAGCTGTCCAGTGACCCTTGGCGTCACCATCAAACAAGCATTAATCTGCTGGACCTTCAAGACCACAGTGACTCGGTTAACCTTTAACCTTTGTTCCTTCCCACTTGCCAAAACACTCCTCTACATGAAACAGGCTTTATGGTTGTTTCTGAAGTAAGACCTGAAGGATAGAAGCTCATTTTAGGAGGGCTCCTCCTTCTGAGACATGGTTTAGGCAGCAGGCATCTCGACTCCAGGCCTGGCCACAGTGGCGGCTCAAGCTTCGTTAAGCGGAAATCCCCGAGGTCTACCGCCCTCAGTGTTGGGTGAAAGACGAGTCACCGCTGGGCCAGCTTTGGACCAGCTTGGTGGCTCATGCTGGGGAGAAGGATCAGGAAAAAAGCCTAAAGTTATGATTGCCTGAAGCTCAGGGCTTATGGGAGCAGACATATTTCTTGCAGCATGTCAGAAAGCCCCTGGGCTGGTCATCTCCATCCCTCTCTCTCTTTCCCTCTCGCTCTTTCACTTTGACGGACACCTGCACTTGGCTGCAGGGTCAGCTAGGTGAAGCGGCACAGGTGGAGGCTCATTGAAGCGTAGACTCCTGAGAGACTACGCATATTAACACCTCCTTTAGCATACAATGCTAGCACTAACTGTCAGCCTTACCTATTCATTCAACGTATGCTGAAGCTAGTGACACAAAGAAAACTTTTTTTTGTCGACTTCAAAATTGTATATAAATGAATGCAAATGTAAAGGAAAGAGTCTTTGACATTCACTTACTGGCCTCTTTTTCAGAAAACTTTCATAAAGCTACACCTTGATGGGGTATAGTTAGACACTGTAGTCCATCTGTTTATTCAAACTTTATGTTAGCTGGTGGGACACTTTCAACTATGACAACTAGGATCAGAAACAGACCAGTGATAAATGCGCTTGATGGCAGATATACAGCAACAGACGAGCCATTGAGTGGAAGTACAAATCATGGGGTCTAGTAAAGTGACCAACAAAATAAGATACAAGTCAGGTGTTTCTTATAAAGTGACCAGGGAGTGGTAATATTAGGTGTGCGTTTCTAAGCTGCCAGTGCAAGTATGTAATTGGAAAACTGAGAAGACTTGGCAAAAATATCTGCAAATTAAAAAAGGTTGTACTCTTATGTCTTCTACAGAATATTTGCATTACTAAGCTACGCACAGCATAGAGCGACGTGACAAAAAGGCTACGAACAAAATAAACGCTAACTGGCTGACATTTTGCCAGAGACTGGAAGCCTTGGCCTCATTACTCTGTGATTGTGAATGCCTGCGGAATTACATGGAGTTATCAGATTGTGTCCAAATTTTTAATGACAAACAGTTCTGATTTCACTTCTAAATTGCCTTAAATGTCATGTTGTCCTTCTCTTCTGTGTGTTTTTCTTTAATGAGGTTCAATGAACAGATGTGTGTGTGTGTGTGTGTGTGTGGGTGTGTGTGTGTGAGAGAGAGAGAGAGAGAGTGAGAGAGGGAGGGAGAGAGAGAGAGAGAGAGAGAGAGAGAGAGAGAGAGAGAGAGAGAGAGGAAGGTGGGAGAGAGAGAGAGAGAGAGAGAGGGAGTAATATAGACAAATAGACAGACAGGTGGAGGGCAGAGGGGACCTCTTCATTTGTGGATCGTCACAAGGTTGAAAATGGGGGGTTGGCAGTGCAATGGAAGGTGGAGAGAAAGAGATACAGAGAGGGAGGGGGGGGAGTACAAAGTAGGATAGAGAGAAATAAAGAAGAGGAAGAATACAGAGTAAGTTAGAGAGAGAGACTGACTACTGCAGTAGATTAGAGAAAGAGAGAGTGGTAGAGAAATTACAGAGCTGGTTAGAGGGAGAGAGAGCGAGAGAACAGAGTGGGTAGAAGTGTGTTCTGTGTGTGTATGGAATAAGTGAATCTCGATCAGCATGTGGCATGACTTTCATCAGCTCTAATAAAGCTCCATGGAGGGAGAAGGAGGCCAGGATCACTGATGGAGAACAGACACAACCATTCAGAAACCATTAGAGCCCACATTTCTACCAACCTCTCTTTCTCTCTGTCTTTCACACTCTCTGGTGCCCTTGTCCTCTTGCTGTCTCTCCATGCCTGTGTCTCTATCTCTTGAAAACATGTAGATGCTGGCAGGTAGAGGTTTCACTTTGTGGACACGTAATGTTGCCCTCTTTTCTAAAATAAATACTATGAATTTGTTTAAATTATTGAGAAAGTGGCCTAAAAGTGCTACACACATCCAGAGGAAACTAATGTCTATGGTCTGGGACACACCGAGTGCTAATGAGTGCAACTGGGGCCAACAGTGGCATGTATACCACACTATTATTCACTTGGTCATGTGTTTTTCGACACTATCCATATGAATTGTATGTGATTTTCTGTAAGGCTAAGAGTCATTGTTAATTAGCATATAGAGCATAGGCTACATTTCTTAATTTTATCATGAAGTATTTGTCAGACTGTGTATTATTCTACTGTTTCAGGGAGTTGCTACCTACCTAGCATAGCATCTGCATGGCTAAGAAATAGCAGAAAATAAACGGGCAAGTTAGCTGCTTTGCTAACACTTTTGTCAGTTTCCCCAGCTTTTAAGATGCACCTCTGGATGTTACATTATATACAGGGCAGGTGTGGTGTCCAGGGAGTGCAAGTACAAGTACATATACAAGTACAAGGTGGACACAAGGGGACCCGGTCACCTCACCACTGTGTCCCAATACTTTTGTCCTACGACCATCCATGGTGCATATTTCAGCGGGGAAAGCACTCAAACACTCCACAGTTCTCCAGAAGACCTATACAACAAGCCCTCATTTGTATTTTTAACCCGAGTAGATCAGGTTGTATTCTCCGAAAAATGTTCACCTCACAGCGGTGTCCCAATACTTTTGTCCCGCAACCTTCCGAGTTGCAAATCTCTGCGAGAAATTTCAATCCGTATACGGGTTTACCTTTACATTGCCTTTAGGGGTAATGCATTAAACTGAGTTTAAAAGCGTGCTGGGAGCATATTTGGGGGCATATTTAGGGTTTAAACTATAAAAATAGACATTTTAGGCATTTTTTTACCAAAACACAATGCGTTTTTACCATAACACAATGCGTATATTGAAAAAGCTGGTGCGCGTGTGCTCTTGGATTACTGTACAATAAAACTTGCAGTAATGTTATAACATCTAGCGTAAAGATTTCCTGGAAGAGCAGAGCAAAGTGTAGAGGGAGGGGCAAAGAAAGGAAGAAACATTAAATGTCTGGTGTCCCAGATGACTGAAGCTGTATTGTGTGTGTCATTATAACAGGCTTCACCTGGCTTCGCCCCACTCCCCAGCTGTCTTCAGCCGGGGACTACAGGAGCTGTCACATGACCCAGCACTGGTGTAATGGAACCCAAGCTGGTGGATGTGGTGGTGCTGGTGCTTTTGCTCGGTGTGGAGTTGGTGTTGTTTTTGACAGGTGATGATTCTATTCGTTGAAGCAGACAGGCCAGTCAAGGCGATGATAGCTGGAGATTTAGAGCACCAGCAGCTGCTGAGCCCAGGACAATATGTTGCTGCAGGGTGATCTCCCCTTCCCTAACCTTTTCTTACTCTTATGTGCTCTGAAGAGGCAGAGAGAGAGGGTCTTTAACTAAAACTGTCTTACATTGCATTATATGTGGGAGCTCAGTATTAGCAAATGCAGCAGACAGCCCACCCCCAACTACTTCTCCAGTATTTAAGTTAATTTAGCAAACCCGTTCATACAGAGCAACTTGCAATGTTAACGGCATTAGTAGAACCTTCTGTTCCCTGCAGTATTCCAACATTCAAGAGTCATTAAGGGTTACTGCAGAGTCTCAATTAAGCACAGACAGAAATAGAGGAAATCAATGGAGGTGGTATTTTGTTCATGTGCATAATATTCCTATGTTAAAACCTGGGGAATGCCTCACTGTTGCTGTGAGTTGCATGGCGGAAAAGGCATTCACGGGTTGGCAGTGCCCTTAACCACCAACTTCCTAATGCAATTTATTCTGTTAAGAAAACCAAATCATTTAACAAAATCAAAATTTGGTCTCAAGAAAATCGAACAGATCTAGACCATCATCAGGCACAAGACCAATGCATCTAATCAACCAAAAGCAGACCTTTGAAATTTGCCTGATGTGCCGGATCCTTTTTAGATGTCAGTGGACATATCAGATGGGTTTGTTTAGTGCTACAATAGTCTTGTGCCATGATGGTCTAGCTCAGTTTGGTCTAGCTTGTTGGTAACAGACCAAATGCTGGTGGTTAAAGACATTGCCACCAAAAGCACTTTAAACCCACAAATGTCTTTAACCACCAGCTTTCTAATGCCATTTGGTCTGTTATAAGCAACAAAAAAAGGAACTGATCTAGACCATTAAAGCACAAGACTGTTTTGGCACAAATCAAATCCATCTGATGTGGTCCCTGACATTTAAAAAGGATCAGCCACATTAGGCAAATTTCAAAAGTCTTCATTTTCCCCATTCGTCATCCATCTTCTTTATCTCAAGTAAAGGCAACCTGTAATATGCACAGGTCCTTAACAGGACCATCTAGGACAGTTTCAACTAGAAATGCTTATAGGTTTTCATCAGTTACTGGATGCACAGGTTCCCATCAGGACTGTAGAGGCCAGCCTTTGGACTCTGACTTGTCTCGGACTCAATCAATCTCGCCAAATACTCAAGTTGGTCCAGAGGCCTTTAAAAAATTGTGTTTCTGCAAGTAATGGTGGTCCTCCCTGCCAAAATTACTGTCGCCATGGTGAATAAAAAACAAAAAAAATCAAACAACAAAATGAAAGCACCCACAACGGCCTACAGAACAACCTCTTGCTCTCTTAACGAAACAAAAACAGGTGTAATGGCCGAGAAAATCATTAAGTGAGATAGTTTAGAACATAAGCAGAGGTTTAATTATTTCATAATCTGTCTAGAATGAGCATTGTCATTGCTTGCCTGGTAACAATTGAAGTCATAAATCCTCTCATCGTTTATTTATTTATTTTTTTTGGCACCAGATTCAGTGTTGGCAAGAGTGAAAGGCTTCACTTAAAGTAAACAATTTTACCATGACTGGATGGAAATAATAATATAGACTAATTAAATTGGACACTTTGCCACTACAGTCTCATGCGCTAGTAAGGATTGAAGAATCATCTTTTGGTTCTTTCTTGGTCTGATCTGTCTTTGGACTTGGCGTTGACTTGGGCTCGAAGCACTTTGTCATCTGTCTTGACTTTAATGGCTTTGACAAAAGTGGCCTTGACCATATCTCTGGTTCACATATTTTGCAGTGTTGTATCACTTTGTTCAATACACGAATATTTTCTCTGTATCTATTGTTATGATGTATTAAGAAATTCAGGGAAGTTTAAAGGTTTCACAAAACCTTCTAGAATCCCTATATATCATTGCTCTCAGAACAAAACCTCTATTTGGTCTTTTTTTTATTGTTTACAGCTGTTGTTTATGCTGTCAAGATTTCTCAACGAACATTAACTGGAAGAATGTTCCTGGACCAGGACTCTGGACCAGCTTCTTCTGCGATGTTCCAAAGCAGCTGTTTGTATGGCCCTACCAAAAGAAAGGACCTTGGCTAGTGCTTTTCCTCTCTTTCCTCATCCTCCTCCTTTCTCTTTTGGAGCAAGCAAAGAAACCTTTTGTCAGCTTTAATTAGCTGAGAGCAGGAAAGACCTGTTCTTTCCCATTTTCTGTGAGAAAATATTCCATCGATTTTTCTTCCTTTTCAGAGAAGGAATCAAAACGAGCAGAGCTCAGAGCGTGCTCAGTACAGGATTAGAAACAGCAGGGGGCTGAAGGGTAGGGTGCCCCCCTCCCTGTCCCATAACAATTCACAACACCCGGCCCCTGCCGCAAGAAAGCGGCCAATTAGAACCCTCGATCCATCGTCCGTCATGGTTGACCTTTTGCTGTCTGGCTGCGTTAGATGTTCTTTTCCATTCTCACCAGAGTACAGCTGGTGAGTGCTTTCCATTAACTCTAAGAAGTTATAATTGTCATTATGCCATATAATCATCACATTACAACACTATAATATTTGCCAAAACATTAAAACCCACCTGTCTAATATTGTGAAGGCTCCCCTTGTACTGCCAAAACAGCTATGACCCATCAAGGCATTGACAGGATCTCTGAAGGAATGTGGCATCAAGATGTTAGCAGCAGATCCTTACACCTATAAATCATAAGGTGAATCATGATAGTTTGTCCAGTACATACCATAGACGCTCAGTCAGAGCTATGAGGAGCTTGGAGAATAACATGAATGCTTTCTCAAGCATGACAATCGAGTGACATCCACAAATATGCCAGTATCCAAGATCTCCCAGCAGATCACTGCCCAGAGCATAACTCTGCCTCCACCAGCTTGCCTTCTTCCCATCCTGTTTCCATCTCTTCTCTCTGTAAGTGATGCAGATGGTCCTCCATTTCTTCATGGTCCAGTTCCTATGCCTACATGACCATTATAGGCATTTTTGGGGTCAGCACAGGGCTCAACATGAGGACATGGAACCCCTTGAACAGCAAGCTATGATGTACCTTTCTGTTATAGCCAGCATTTACAGTACTGCAGCACATTGCAGCACATACAGTAGCCTTAGGTATCCAAGACCCTGTCATCAGTTTATTAGTGAAACACCTTTCGTTGGATCACCATTGGTAGGTACTAACCACTGCATTTCAGGAATACCTTACAAGGCATAAGATTCTGGAGATGCTGTGAGCCAGGTGTCTAAATCTTTACTCTCACCCATTTTACCTGTATCTTACTCATCAACTTCAGGAACTGCATGTTCTCTTGCTGCCTAATATAACCCCCACCCCGACATGTGCCAGTGCAATGAGATGATCAATGTTATTCATGTCAGCTGTTATATACATACAGTGAAGAACATAAGTATTTGAACACCCTGCAATTTTGCAAGTTCTCCCACTTAGAAATCATGGCGAGGTCTGAAAAACAAATTGTAGGTGCATTCCCACTGTGAGAGACAGAATGTAAAAATAATCAGGAAATCACATTGTATGATTTGTAAAAAATTTATTTGTATTGCACTGCTGCATGTAAAAATTTGATTACCTTTGTTTACAATTACAGAGGTAAAATGTTTCCCATAGTTCTTGACCAGGTTTGCACTGCAGCACGGATTTTGACCCACTCCTCCACACATATCTCGTCTAGATCGGTCAGGTTCTGGGGCTGGCGCTGAGCAACACCGTTTCAGCTCCTCCAAAGATTTTCAATTGGATTTAGGTCTGGAGACTGGCTAGGCCGCTCCAGAACCTTGATGTGCTTCTTACGGAGCCACTCCTTGTTTATCCTGGCTGGGTGCTTTGGGTTATTGTCATGTTGGAAGACCCAGCCATGACCCATCTTCAGTGATCTGACTGAGGGAAGGTTGTTGCTCAAAATCTCACAATACGTGGCCCCATTCATCCTCTCCTGAATAAAGTGCAGTCGTCCTTCCCCTCTCCAGAAAAGCACCCCCAAAGCATGATGTTTTCACCTCCATGCTTCACAGCAGGGATGGTGTTCTTTGGATGCAACTCCTCCTTCTTTTTCCTCCAAACATGGCGAGTGAAGTTTAGACCAAAAAGTTCTATTTTGGTCTCATCTGAGCACAAGACTTTCTGCCGTGTCTTCTCTGGATCATCCAGATGGTCATTGGCAAACTTCAGACAGACCTGGACATGTGATGAGCAGGGTCACTTTCCGTGCAATGCATGATTTGAAACCATGACGGCGTAGTGTTCTACCGACTGACTTTTGAAACTGTGGTCCCAGCTCTCTTCATGTCATTGACCAGCTCCTCCTGTGTAGTTCTGGGCTGATTCCTCACCTTTCTTATCATCAGTGATACCCCACGAGGTGAGATCTTGTCAGGTGTTCAAATACTTACGTGCAGCAGTGCAATACAAATAAATTCTTTACAAATGTGATTTCCTGATTTTTTTTTTTTTACATTCTGTCTCTCACAGTGGGAATGCACCTCCATAATTTCTAAGTGGGATAACTTCCAATATTGCAGGGTGTTCAAATACTAATGTTCCTCACTGTATACATATATATCAGGGATCACCTAACTCTTTTGAAACTGAGAGCTACTTCACAAGTACTGAGCCCTATGAAGTGCTACCAGTTTGAAACTTTAGAACAGAGTTTACCTAAACTTATCTAAACTTGTAATAAACATGTTTTAAACTGTTTTTTAAAGATACTGCCATTTTCAAATCTCTATAAATGCAAATGTGATTAAAGAAGAACAGCAACAGCATACAATTAAATATTAGACGTTGCTCACTGGTGAGTTGTGCTATTTTTAGAACAGGTCCACAGACTACTCATGTGGTCCTTTGGGGCACCATGTAGGTGACCCCTGATCAGTGATGGGAATAACGGCGCTATGAGTAAACGGCGTTACTAACTGCAATACTTTTTTTAGTAACGAGTAATCTAACGAATTACTGTTTCCCCGTTACACCGGCGTTACCGTTACTGACAAAAAAAATCTGCGTTACTATAACTGAGAACAGTGAAGCGGTTTCATTGCCAGCAGCGTCTCTCTCTTTCTCTGGGGTGTGTGTGTGTGTGTGTGTGTGTGTGTGTGTGTGTGTGTTCGGGGCCGGGGCGGGACACAACCAGTGAAGATGATTGGTG
>JBBJLR010097863.1:0-10156 GCA_037577145.1 Brachypetersius gabonensis | reverse complement strand
AATAGGAAGAAACCTTGAGAGGAACCAGACTCAATCAGGGAACCCATCCTCATTTGGGTGATAACAGATAGAAATGAATAACAGATAGAAATTAAACATACGAGAGATTAAATGTTTCTACTTGTATGTCTGTGTCAGACACGGCAGTCAGTGTTTCCTCATCCTCCTGAGTATTCAAGGAGTACATAGGTTGTCGGATCAACATAATTCACACTTAGCATAGCAGTTTGCATACTCACCTGTACCTGAGGATCACAGGGGCTGTTGGGCTCTGTAGGCAGCTGGAGCAGCTCAATATTGTCCCCCTCCACTGAACACAACACATGAAATGGAATGTCATGACTGCACACATTTACACACAGTACAGAGTGACTGTGATATTACCCTGCACATAAAGGTTGGACATTCCTGTGCCACCTGGGTCTGACTGGATGCCTCCCTCTACCCCAGCCATAATAGGCCTTCCTCTGTTGTTGGCCAATGCCAACTCCTCTGCAGGTGTGAAAGCTTTAGGCGGTGGCCCTCCACCTGTTGCCTTCACACCGGCCTTTTTCTTAATGGCTGTAAAACATGGAAACCGGCTATTAACTGGAGCATAGACACACTACATCTCACATAATGAGCAGAAAGTTGAATTCATTAACTACTAATACATGAATCTACCACTTGAAATGATGTATCGATGTTTAATCTTATTTGCTGCCACGTACGAGTCCCACCACTGCTACTGCATCTGAAATATTAGTTATGGTTTACAGAAGATTAAATACTGAGTAACCTCCCAGGAATTGCACTTTAGCTGGTATTAAATTAATTAAAATGCCCATGTCTGACATGTGACACCTGTATACCTCTATATTTTAGAGTAGAGTTAATTTGTTACATAGTCTAATAAGAACAATGCACAAGTACTTACGCATTTACTCGCTCTGCAATGCATTGCCAGCATGCCTGTCTGCTTTTCTTGGCTGCTACAGTGTTTGATTTCACCTGCAACACCGATTTTTGCTCCTCATAGCCTTGCATGATGATGAGACATTTTTCTTCAGTGAAGTACGGTGTGTGCCATGATTCCAAACGGTGAACTACGCTGTTGAACGCACCCCATTTATGAGTACGCAAGCAGTCGTGATAAGTTCACGCTAACTCAACTAATCAGCGTTTTATTGCACTTCGTAGTACCGATTTACGCCACCTGGGACAGCTGTGATTAGTTAAGTGTGACAATTCAGCATCGTGTCAAGTCAGACTTAGTGCGCTTCGTAGTATAGGCCCCGGGTTTAGCCAGGACAGGGCTCCGGTATGGAGGTGTGTGAGTGCGTGGGTGCTTGAGTATCTACAGCTGTGCTCATTAGGAGCTGAGTGAGTGAGATGTGTGATAGGTTTAAATCCTGGTTGCACCAGAGCCACGGCGCGTGGTCACCCAACAACCAACTTCCAATACACTTGTGAGTCTGAGGGTGAGAACTGGAGAGAAGGTGAAACTGTAATGAAGTTAAGTTAAAAAAAAACCAAAAAAAACCCCAAACAAACGTATCATGTATGTAGAGTCAGGAGACTCTGAAACCGTATTGCCCTGTGCTTTGAGCTGTGCTGGTGAGAGTCAGGTGCAAAGTGAGTTTGGACTGTGAATGTGTGTGAGGATCTCTTCCTGTCTAGGAGAGGCTGCAAGGAGAGAAAGCAGACAGCTTCCCAGCGATCGAAGGAGAGAAGTCACTGTCGAACGACGAGAGGCTCGTTCTCCTGACAGTCTGCTCCATCCTGTGCTCTCTCTCTCTCGCCTTTCTGTGTACGTACCAGAAGTGACGTGTGGCGGGGCAAGCCCGGGGCTCTTAAGGAGGACTGGGAAAGATACAGAGGACTGGGAAGAGAGTTCCCATCTCAGCCCGAGAGCCTGAGGTAGACTGTACAAGACTGGGGGAAAGTACCAAGGCGGAGAAGAACTCCCTGGAGTGCAGTCACAGGGGTCCTGTGCATTTGTGTTGAACGTTAAGTGCTTGTGTTACTAATAAACTGTCTCTTTGTAACTCCGCTGTGTGCTGCCGTGTGTCTCTATCCCTTAGATGACATGACAGATGTAGTATATTCTTTTTGTCATGTAGCTAATAGAAAGAAGGCTGAAGCCCATCTAACTGGCAGGGGCCCACCAGCACATCCCCTCACCCCATCTGAGGAGCTGCTCTGTCCCTTAATAAAGGGTGACCAGTGGTTCCTGGCATTCCAGGGGGCACTTCATCACACACACCATGCACCACAAGTAACATAGTGAAATGTAGGTTTACCACTATGATTTGTTTTCATTATATGACTGAAAAAATTTGTCACTTAATGACTTTTTGAACATGCTTCATGTTTTTATGCAGGCTTATTTTATTTAACTGCATATGATGTAGGCTACAGTGATCTTAGTTGTATTACTTTGACATGTTTTCCTGCATTATTGGTTTTTCTTTGATATGTATTTAGAATCTTATGGGTTGTATTTTCTTACACATAATGATATAGGGATTGTATTATTGGACCCTACAGAAGGAACACAGTCGGTCACAGTTGTGTTTTGTTGTCAGGTCCCTTCAGTTGCTTTTAGATTTTATTTTTTCCTTTTTGCCAGATAATGTATACTTGCATATTTCCACTGAAGGATGAAGATGACGATGAAGAGACCACATCAGCTGTGACAGAAGTGGACAATGCTGGTAGATCCACTGAGGTATGATGCATACCATTATAATGCATGCCCCCTTTTTACATTAGAGTAACAGAGTAACAAACTGTCATTGTCCTTTCACAGTACACAGATGGAGATTTGCCCACAGATGAAGGTCCTTCAACCTCAGTGTACAATCTAAGAATGTGTGTGCAGTTGTCCCTATTTTAATTTTATTGTCTGACAGATTTTCATTTCTGTAATTATATTTGACTCCCTAGTCGCCAGCAAAGGAGATGTATAAGATCCATCTTCAAAAACAAATAAGAAAAAGTGACATGGAGTTGGACCTCATACAGCTTCAAATGGAAGAGAAAAGGCTATCCATTAAAAAAGCTACACTAGAAATTGAATTACTGGATCATCGCCTTAGGGTTAGAACTTGCGTGAAAGTGTTGTAAAGGCAATGTAGAAAAAATACAACACATTTAATTTCTTTTTATGTCATGTTTTTTCAGAAAATAAAGAAATGTGCTGCACAGCAGACCAGTGCAAACAATTTAATAAAAGTAATTTTGACAAAAGTCTTCCATCTCTGTTGTGTGCAAAAATCTGTATGGGTTACTCTGGGCCATCTTCTTCAGTACAAGGAGGGTGGCTTTCCCCTCTTATAGTGGCAATTTTGTGAAGCACAACACAAGCCACTATCATGCCCTCTCTGGACTGACCCAGAGCAAACGCAGACACTGAAACCTAGACTTGAGCTATGACCTATGGTCATCACCTTGCCCCGTGTTCGGCTGTGAGCCAGGTTAAAGCATGTCTGTGGTGATTTTTTGAAAATGCTCTTTTAAATAATTAGGAAATGAACAGACATTAATATGCGGCCTTATAACTCTCTCCTGGCGAAAAAAACCTTGTATAATATGTGTCTCCACGTCCACAAGATCGTCATCAAAAGGGCACGCCATGCTGAGTAACCTTCTGAAACGAACTGACCCTGGAACATAACCTGCTACTGAGCAGGTTATCTTCAGAGAGTAAACTGCTGTTGTTCCATACCTACCCAGAAAGTTAACTCCACATTTGGAACCGAAAGTTCAGGTTATCAACTAACTTACCCTTAAACTTACAGGTATGTCACATAACCTGCTTTCTGGAATACCCCCCTGTTGTTTTGGTTTTAGACAGTACTGAAATGCACATTGCGTAATCCAGGATATTATGCTGACAGTTGTAATGTATTGCAAAGTGCTATGTTCAGTGATTGTTGAGAGTTTAGCTGTATCTTGTTCATTCTGTACCTCAAGACACATCATGTACTGTTTGACTGCTGTTAGCTAGATTTTTTTTCACAAATTTTTTGTGGACAAACTTTCTTTCTTGAAAGAAAATTCTTTACTCAATTATATTTAAAATGCAAAACACAATATTTATTGACTTTTTACTTGCCTTTACCTCATTTGGCCTAATTCTCTCCCATTCTGTTCTAGATATGGATTTTTTTTTTGTCGAGGCCTTAAATTTGGGATTGATGGATTTATTGTGGAGTGATCACGCAGCAAACAGAGGGATGGGTTAGTGGAATGCTACAATCCATAATAAAAGAGGTTGTGTTCGGGGACACGACCAGATGGCGTGGATCTGCAGTTTTTAGAGTACAATGTAAACAAATATCACTTTCTATAAGTGCCATTTTGTGCTGGGTAAAGTCTACTCCATGGATCACCCTATATTGTATAAGTTGAAGATTAGTGTTTTCAGTCATTGTGAAGGTGTTCCTACAGATTTGGAGTCAAAATTCATTGTCAGGAGTAAACGCCAAATCTTTTTCACATGCTTCGATTTGAATAGAAATGCTTGGATTTGCTATAGATATTAGTTTATCTAATTTTGAAGGATTTTTTTCCCCCTGATTTGTTATTTTGAGTTCAGAGTCATAGCCAGGTGGTGATATAACGGGTCGCGTTAAAGCTCACGTAGAGATTTCCCTCTGTTAATGAGACTTGTTTCCCCTTTAACCGAAACTGTTTTATGATTGGAAGCCGTTTTTTCTTTCCTGAATTTCTCTAGGGAACTGGTCATTGAGTCTGAAGTAAGTCTCTTAGTTCTTTTCCTTTTTCTCACAAATTCTTTTGCTTATAACGTTAAAATTTTGCCACGATTGCTCTTGGTTTTGTACTATTGGATTTTTTTGCTCCAAGGCAGTGAGCACGGTGAAATGTAATTTTATTTACAATACCATGTGAGAGCTTAAGAGCTGATTACATAAACTGTTTAATGGCTTGTTCTACGTTGTCGGAAGTCTGCTCTGGTATTCCTGAAAATATTAAGTTGTCGCGCATACTGTGGCACTGCACATCCAAAACGGTTTCTTGCATATTTTTAATGTTCATTTTCGAAGTTGGTGATGTGTGGTGAGTTTTCTTTGAGTTTGTTGTTTTCTAGCTGGTGTGGCGATTTGTGGCTGGCTGAATTCAAGGTTGGCTTTCAGTTCTTTAGTGTCTGCATGTTGTTACCAAGGTTTGATTTGGTTGACAATTCTCACACTAAGCATATGGTTCGCTCGGGTTGTTTCTTGTTTTGCAAACATAGAAAACTATTTCTTCTCCTCCGAGTCAAGATATTCCTTAGTGGGAAAACTTTCCTGGTAAACCTCTGCTGATTATTTTCTCAAATGTATCGGCAAGGAACCCAAGCCCACACATAGTGGTGATGGCAAAAGTGACCCCCTTGCAGGAACTGCCGCAGCACCAGGGGCAGGAGCAGGAGCTGGGGCCACAGCTGCAGGAATTGGTCAGAAACATGGGCTGGGACCACAATGTCAGGAACTGGGACAGGTGCTGGAGCAACCGCTTCACGGACAGGTACGAGAACAGGTGCTGGGGCCTAGAGCCACTGCAGAGCTGGTGTGGGGATTACATGGGTGGCTGGAGCCATCGCAGGGAGCCAGCTGGAGCAGGGTCTTCGGAACCAGCATGGACATGCATGGCACGTCTGTGGGAGCTTTCTTGGCTGCCAGCAAGAGAACAAGAAGAGCACTGGGGACTCTGTCCCACAGAGCCGCCTCTCTTGTGGGTCAGTGCTCAACCCGCTTAGCTATTTTAAAGTTCACTATCATCTCTTTGGTTTTTGATGTGATCAGTTCCAGGTTATTGCTCTCACACCATTGTCTCAGCTGTAGAACCTCCTCTATGTAGGCTGATACATTGTTGTTGTCAATCAGCGCTATGATGGTGGTATCATACACAAATTTGAAAATGGTGTTACTGGTGTGAATAGGAGAACAATCGTAGGAGAAAAGGGAGTGGAAGAGCGAACTGAGCACACACCTTGGCAGCGTTCCTGTGTTCAGGATGAGAGTGGAGGAGATGTGGTCTCCCATCCTGACGTTCTGGTGTCTGCTGCTGAGGAAGTCCATTTTCCAGGTGCACAATGAGTTGCCAGGCCCCAGGTTGCTTCATTTTAAGTAGGTCAGTGCCAGACAGAATGGCAGCTTTAATGTGAGCGACAATAATTCTTTCCAGACACTTGGTGATGATGGGACTCAATGTAACTAGGCAGTAGTCATTTAGGCAGCTCACTGTGCTTTTCTTGGGTAGTGGAATGATGGCGGCTGAATTGAGGCATTTGGGAACCACAGAATGCAGTAGCGAAAGGTTGAAAATGGTTATGAAACCATCCACTAGCTGGTCTGCACATGCTCTAAGTATTTGTCCTGCAACCAGCTGCTTTCATTGCGTTGACTCTGCGCAGGGCGGTTGTGACCTGATGTTGCTGCATCTGAATGGGGGCATCGCCCTTCTCTTGGAGAGCAGGCTAGTATTATGATGGTCGAAGCGGGTGAAAAACTGAAGTTGAAGTTTATTGTCATATGTACAAACTGAGACAGAATCACCATTACCAATTCCTTCAATTACAGATTTTCAGCTTGTCCATATTGTCACCTTTCAAGTCAAGTAGATTTTTATTGTCATTTCTATCATATACACAGTACATAGTAAAAATGAAACAACGTTCCTCCAGGACCAGCAACACAAGAGCAGAACAGAACAGAACACAAGTGCAAAATAGGACAGAACAAGAGCAACAATACCCCTAAATGAGACAGGACAAGACAATGTATAGTGTAAATGACAATGGCTTCACTGAGGATTTTTAAGTACAGTTTGATGGCTACAAGTACAGTATTGACCAGTTCTGTAGTTTAGCAGCAGAGATGTGCAAGAGTGCCAGTGTGCAAGAGAATGCAGGACTTCAATAAATAAATATGTGCAATTAAAAACAGAGAAAGAGTGTCTTGTGTATCTGTGTATCACACAGAATGTGTGATATGAAAAGTGTATTTAACTGGTTATTAAAGTCTGAGTTTTCCAAGGGGGGTAGGGGTGAGGTAGGGGGAGGTGGGTGTTTTGTGGTGTGTGTATATGTGGTTTTACGCTTTCAGTTCTGTTTAAGGAGCCTGATTGCCTGAGGTAAGAAACTGTTCCCCATTCTAGTAGTGGAAACCCATATGCTACGGTACCTTTTTCCAGATAGCACATATGCGTTGAAATGACGTTGACTCCATATCAGACAGGAGGAGGGAGAAGAGTGTGTGTGAGGGGTGAGTGAGGCCATCCAAGAGAGTGCGCTCTCCTTAGTCTCCGCAAGAAGTAGAGATGCTGCTGGGCCTTCTTGGTGATGGAACTGATGTTGAGGGTCCACGTGAGTTTCTCCTTGATATGAACACTAAGGAACTTGGTGCTCTGGACGATCTTCACTGAGGAGCCTTCGATGCTCAGCGGAGAGTGAGCATGTTGTGCCCTTCTGAAGTCAACAACCATCTTCTTTGTTTTCTCCACGTTGTTGTCTCTGCACCAATCCGTTAGTCGTTGCACCTCCTCTCTGTATGCCACCTCATTGTTCTGCTGATCAAACCCACCACAGCGAACTTGATGATGTGGTTTGAGATGTGCATTACTGCACAGTTGTGGGTCAGCAGCGTGAACCGTAGAGGGCTGAGCACACAGCCCTGGGGGGCCCCTGTGTTCAGCGTGTTGGTTCTGGAGATGTTGCTCACAATCCTGACTGACTGGGGCCTCCCAGTCAGGAAGTCCAGGACCCAGGTGCAGAGTGAGGTGTTTAGGCCCAGCAGTCTCAGCTTTTCAATCAGATACTGAGGAATGATGGTGTTGAATGCTAAACTGAAGTCTATGAACATCTTTCTAACATAAGTGTCCTTTATGTCTAGGTGAGTGAGGGCCAGGTAAAGGGTGGTGTTGATGGCATCATCTGTGGAGCGGTTGGGACGGTATGCGAACTGCAGGGGGTCAAGTTAGGGAGGCAGTTTTGTCTTGATGTGCCTCATGACGAACCTCACAAAGCACTTCATGATGATGGGTGTAAGTGCGACGGGACGATAGTCATTGAGGAGGAAATTATGATTTCTTTGGCACTGGGATGAAGGTTGTGGTTTTGAAGCACGTTGGGATTACAGCGGTGCTCAGAGATAATGGACAGCCCGTCAGGATATGAGTTTCTGACTGATGGCTCTGTACAGTTCTGGTAGCGCATTGTTTGTGTTAGTGCTGGGTGGAATGTACACTGCAACTATGAGCATGGTGGTGAATTCTCTCTGTAAATAAAAAGACCTACATTTAACAGACATAAGCTCCAGCAGCGGTGTGTAGTAACGCGAGATCATCACAGCGTTCACGCACCAGTCCGTGTTGATGTAAACACAATGCCCCATTCTTTTGTGGCTAAGAGTAGCATCACCGTTGCTTCGGAATAATAGCATGTTTCTAATAGCCATAGCTGTCTCCAACGCCATCGTTGAGCCATGTCTTGGTAAAAATGTAAGCACAACAGTCTCTAAACTCACGCTGGGTGGTTTGCTGGAGTCGGATGTGGTCCAGTTTATTGTCCAGGGAGCGAACATTGGCGAGGAAAATGCCTTAGCCTTTAGCCTTTAACCTGGCATGGACTCCTCGTTTGCCCTTCTGCTGTCTTGCGCACTGCTTGCGGTGCCTCTTTGCCCAGCCACCAGCATCAGGCAGTGCTGCACTCTGAGGTTTGCGCAGCAAGTCGAGATCTCGGAGTAGCAGCAGCAGCTCGTCACCAAGGTAAACTACATGCTTATCTCTTATCTGGAGCAGGGTCTGGTGGTAATAAACATGTGTACCAGCTGTTCGGATACACAAATCTTGAGGAAAAAACACACAATAGCACCAAAGTGTTGGAACCGGAGTGGCCTAGTGTGCTGCCATCTTAGGTCACCAATAACACGATTCAACAGTTGACACTGAACTTTGTGCTTCTGAGTTTATACATAACCCAAGATAAACACTGCTTGGTAAAAAAACAACCCAAAATCTTAACAACCAGTTCCAACAGAGAAAACAATGAATCCCACCTATGACATTCCATAAAGCAGTGAAAGACAGTTTCTCTATCACCACAATACGAACAGTCTGATTTATGTCTGGGTTCAATATAGAAACAAAAGCATTTACAGATAAAATGTCATGTACATGTAACCCGGTAGATAGAGATTCAGATGATTTCATGGACAGATGTTGCTTGCTTTAGTGTGCATTTCTTGATGTGCTATTATAGTTCCTTTTGCTATTTTTCAGTTCTATAATGCCAGTAGTTCATTGCTGTTTTTCGTTGGGCAGTGTGGTAATCCCCGCCTCTGGTAGAACAGGGAATAGCACAAAAAAAAAGGAAAAGAGGAGAGCTGGAAAGATACCCAAGTGAGACAGATGAATGAATCAAAGGAATCTGATTAATTTGAGCAGTTTTGGATAAATTAAAAGGGATAATGTCAATAACTTCATTTCCAAAGAGCGAAGAGTCACCAAAATCACCAAAGGCTTTTAGAATGTTATCATGATCATATTACACCCCTTAGTTTGGTGAAACGTACCTTATTCTATTTTTAAAGATTTTTTATTAGGAATAACATTCAATAACTTTGTTCCTACCAACTGTACTACCAACAAAATCACTACACACTTCTACAGTCTCATTATGGTCATACTACACCATTTATTTTGGGGAAAAATCATTAGTAAATAAAATGCAATAACTTTGTTCCTATCAATAATAGTGCCACCAAAATTACTATATACATTTGCAAGCTTATTATGATAGGACTGCACCACTTACATTGGGGAAATGTGTCTAATGTGGTTATTATTTTCTTATTGGGAATAACATTCATAGTTCTGCTCCTATTAAGTGTAGTAAGAACCCTGCTTCTATAAAGTGTAATCTTATCATGGTCATACCACACCACTTTGTTTGGGTAAATGTGCTTGTGTTTTAATGATTTCAAAATAAACCAATAACTCTGCTATCATTGGATGTAGTCTACATACTGTACATAGGATGTAGCGTACATAATGTACACATCTAGGGTGTCGTCATGGTCATACTACAGCACTTCATCCATCCATCCATCCATCATCTTCCGCTTATCCGGATTCGGGTCGCGGGGGCAACAGCCTAAGCAGGGAAACC
>JBBJLR010097852.1:0-10157 GCA_037577145.1 Brachypetersius gabonensis | reverse complement strand
ATTTAAGTTTGATATTATATAAATGGTGTTCTGTGATACGAGTTCATGAAATGGGATAAAGCTTCGGTCTTGAATGATGTTCTCCAGGTGTTTCATGCCTTTGTCTTTCCATGATGTGAAATGTATAGCTCTTTTATTCAGTAGGATGTCAGGCTTTGAAGAATACTTGTCACCACTGAGAGTCAAACCTGAAATTCTTATACCAAACATTAAAAAGGCATGCAATTTATCTGCTCTGTTTTAGGCTGAATGAAGGGTGTCACTATATTCTGGTCCCATTATTGATTTTGCTTGTGTTGGTTCCCAGAGAGCTCTGACTCCTAGTTCAGAAATGTAACCATGAAATGGACCTCAGTCCCCCAAAGCCATGTAGGAACAGTCTGGTGACCTTGAACTAGCAATATGCATAAGCCAACCAAAAGAATTTGGTTTTCTGTTCTTACCGCTGAGATCTTACCGCTCTGAATATGAGAGATCAGTAGTGATAAACATTTTAAGTTCCTCATCTTTTCTAACTGTGTGTCAATATGATTCCCTAAACCACTGTAAAGGCTAGGAGCTGAAAGCTTGTTTTGTGTGTGTGTGTGTGTGTGTGTGTGTGTGTGTGTGTGTGTGTGTGTGTGTGTGTAAAAGCTCAGCGTCTGGACATAGCAGCTCTAATTACAGAGATTATCCCAAAATATGTTGCCAGAGAGGGGATTATGTCAATCCTAAACTCAAAAGGCTAGGCTATGTCATAAAATTGAAGCAAGATAATAAAAGTCTAAAACTCAGTGAAGTGAAAAATCAAGGGTAGTCAATCACACTTTGAAATAAACACTGAGTGACAATTAACTTTCTGTTTTTACAATGACAGCAACAAAATGGCATTCGCGGTTAATCTTGCTGGCAGTAGGAACCCTTTTCAGACTTGCGTGCTGTACCAGTTGTGTCATGCGCATGATTTTTCTAGTCCACCATGTGAGCCTGTTTGCACTGTCTGCCGCATTCCCCTAGCGTTGCCCTCTCTGATCAGCTTCGATCTGCTTTAACAATGCCCAATCTTCTTAATGAGTGCGCAGCATACGTGGATCAGTGTAACACCAGTCGGTCACAGGAAAAGCCTATGTAGGTCAGCAGTTATTTACATTATTTTGACCACAAATAATGCTTTTTGATCACATGTCTGTTCAACATAAGCACGACACACTAAAAACATGTGGTAAAATATAGTTCTCTGACTGAAGATATGATGTGCTAGGACTGGCAGCGTCTTTGAGGAGCTCTAGATGTCCAAGCTGTCAGGATTATACAGTCACTGACTAAGAGTCACCTTATCCCCTCTGAGATACTTGTATCAGACTGTCAAGCTGCTGGAATTACGCTTACCATGCAAGCCTTAGATTCATTCTTCCTTTTGGGTTAATGTCTACGGTCAAAGATAGTCATCTGGGTTGTGCTACTTTCTATACAGTATATATTAAGTCGTCTGAAATGAATGGCATGGGCTGTCATTTATGAGCAGATCCTACAGATTGTTTTTCCTACAGATTGCTGCAAAATGATGGATATGCATAGGTTCTAAGGACATAAACGCACCAATGACCTTCTCTTATTCATGAACACACGGGCTAACCATTGACATCAGGCCTCAGTCTTCCGTGGTTTGTGATGAACTACGGCTGGAAGCCAACGCTGTCCCATCACATGCCGTGGGGATGAGCAGAGGCAGGCAGTTCACAACATTTCGCTCCTCAGCTTGGAACAAAGCCAGTCATTCCAATCTGACACTGCGTTGCTGAAGAATGACCTGTACACCGGACTGTTTACTACTGCAGCAGAATTAGTCTTTTAAGAGAAGCTTTACTGAACTGTACTGAGGTCTGCCTCAGTGCACATTGAGGAGAGGAGTGGAGAGGCTGTGCATGTTTATGCAGGTTTACCTTAACACACATTTGCCTGCCTAAGAAGAAATATTTCACCAGAGTCCAGTGGGGTATATCCTCACTGCCTTCATTATTCCAACAAATCCATTCCAACACAGGAAAGAACTCATCATTTCTTTGATTAGTGGTCTGAGCATGTATTTGATCACAAAGTGCAGGAATAATGCTGGACCAGGAATGAAGGCACAGGGTGGTTGTAACCTAGCAGGTAAAACACTTGCCTGTGAGCCCGATGACCACAAAGTTAAAAGGTGCAAACCCCACTTTCTACCTTGAGCAAAACATATAACCCTCAGTTGATCGTGAGTCGTTCCGTATAAGGGCGTCCGCCAAATGCCGCATTAAGTCTTAGAATGAACACTTGAACTTACTTTGGGCAGGTGTGCTGCGTTTCGTATTCGGTCCACCATTTCCTGGCCGTCCGGGTGTACTCTGGCAACGTGGGACCACATCCTCTCCCAGGTGACGCTCTCTATGGGGAAACCGGTCCGGTTCACGTAGAAGGGCACGCCGCCGTCCTTCTCGTCTTCCTCTCCGGAGGAACGGCCGGCATTGTTGGCGGTGGCAGGGGGAGCGGAGTCCGGGCCGGGCCGCGAGTGGCAGTAGTACGAGCTGGTGCTCTTGGAGCGGCCGTGTCGGGCCACCTTGGCTGCAGAGCTGGAGATGGAGTTACTCGGGCCGGTCATTGCCAAAGTGCCCAGGTGCTCTCTCCTTGTCTTTCTGGTCTGTTTCTTTCTTCCTCTCCAGTCAACAGAGAGTGTTCACCGGTTCGTTAATTAAAGTCCGGCATCGCCTGAAACGTGTTGCGCTGTAAACACTGCATAGTAAGGAGAGCCTGCTTCAAACCTTCAGCGGCTCTGTTAGAAGCAGTCACATTATTAAATGTGACCACCGCTGGCCTATATGCGTTGCAGCGAACAACAAAATTAAAAGTTACCCTCTGTCTGCTTGTTTACCCAAATCACCGGAGCGTCCACAGCAGACGTGTCCACAGTGGAGTCCGTGTTTACTCCGACCAGGGGCAGCACTGCGAGTCCGGCTCCGACCTGACCCAACTCCGGCCCCCTCCTCCTTCACACACAACGCTGAGGGGGGCGTAGGGACCCCACAGTTACAAAAAAACAAAAACACAAACACATACATACGAACTCTTCTTAAACAATGTCACTCACAACTAAACCGCCGTCTCATTTTAACCTGTATCTCAGTCATCCGACCGTTAATCCTCGCTCTTCAGTGTTTGTTCTTTCATCGTAACCGAGCAGCCAACGGCTCTCCAGCTTATTTTTCATTGGACGTAGCAACAAAGGGAGGCGGGGATAATTCCATATTAGGGCATTAAGCTCCACGTTTATTGGTGGGAAATTCTGGAAGAGGCGTGAATTTGACTGCGTTGGCCAAAGAGGGTGCCCGTTAGGATTCAGCGCTGTTTCTTTTAAAGGTGCAGGGATATTTTAACACGCCAACATCTAACATCTAACATCTAACATCTAACATCTAACATCTGCTCTTCGAAAGAGTAATCGGACGAAAAAAGTGTTATCCTGTTTTTTACAAAGATTGATGACGTACATCCAATATCTAAACACATCCATGTATATATTATATAGGATACGTGTGTACTCAATCGTTCTGACACTTTTGTATATGGGGTGCCGAATTAACGCGTTAATTTCGATCAATTAATCACAGAATTAAGAGATGGGCTACTGCACTGCTGTGCAGTTCCACAGTCTCGGGATTCAGTGCTACCTGTTTTATCTGTGCTGTTTTGCGTTGGACACTGCTTTATTTATGTTACCTTGGGTTGGACAGTTCAAGGGCATATGAGTGTGTGTCGCTACTCTGAGATCTGTGTCTTTGCAGTCATTACATAAACAATTTCCTTTGGGATTTCCTTTGGGTTTTCTGATACTGATTCTAAAATGCCTTTTAGAAGTTTGCAGAATGCTATCTGAAGAAATCAGTACTGTCCAGACATCATCACGATGACACAAAAGATCTATCTATTTAGGGTCTTCTCATATACATAAAATATATTTTTCTCTGTGCATATTATTTGACTATTTCTCATCATCATCTATGTTATAAACTGACTATAAACTGTATACATTTAAAGGGAGTATTTTTTTTATCGAGTAGGATGACTCGATAGACTCTGCTCGATAGTATCAACACATTATAGTTATATTTTATATGGAAATGTTGCTGAATTAACGTTAAAAGCTGTAAACACTGCTCTAAAACTTTTGAACTTACTGTAGAAGCAATTTCCTTAAACCGATTTCTCACCGTGTTTTACTATGGCCACAAGAGGGCGCTACAGTACAGAGGAAAACCAGTGCTGGCGTCCCGAAAAATTCAGTCAAGAATGCTGACAGATGCAGTAATGTGAAGAATCCAGTAGAGTGAAACATAACTCCGTGATTTGACTCATAAGTTCTGCATTTCTTTATTGATGACTGGACCAAGAAACAAGGCTATCACTGCCCTGTTTGAAGGACAAAATGCAAATACCTTGTCGCATCGATAGCAATTCGAACAAAATCCATACATTCAACAGTGAAACCCAAATATGAAAACACAAAACACATGAGCAGGTATCGGAACACATGCCATCATGTTCATTTAAAAAAAACTGCTTTTATTTACAGAAGTCATGAATTCCAGTAGAACCACAAACTGCAGCAGTTCCATTATGCACTGAGCTCAGTCACACACACACACAACACTGCAGCCGACTAATAAATAAAAAGCCATTAAATTAATAAATCTGGAGTTCTATAAAATACAGAAACCAGATTTTTTATTTATAATAAAAAAAGAAACAGCAAATGTGCCATTATAAAAGTTTTCTATCAACGCAACGTTGGTTCCTGTTACCACTTCTGAGGTATTAAAACACAAAAAATCTCACCAGGATTTAAAATGACAACTTTGGAATGTGTGTCAGTAGATCTTGCACTTACACGGCTGCCGACAGACAGTGATTTGTGCTGAAAAAAGTGTTTGCTGTACCACTTCAAGCCCACGCTCGGATTCACTATTCCACCACATACAGCCGAATGCACCAGTCTGGGCACCCCTGGTCAGATCCTGGGGATGGAATGCTGCCACAGCGCACGCAGTTCAGTTCACACCAAGGTTTAGACATCACAGTTCGGTACAAGCAGAGAAATGAGTTTCTGCTATAGTTGCACAGTCATATTTACTGCCGTCTACCTCTATTCTGCATTTCTGTACAGGTCATTTCTGTTCTAAGTGCACACACTACTGTTTATTTGCTAAATTTAACATTTTCCCCCCAAAAAATGCACAAATTCTGATATGTTTAATATGTTTTTAGTTTTTTCTCAATATGTTAAACTCAGCAAATATATAGGCATTTTGGATTGCTTATATATTTGCAAGAATTGAACAGGAATGTGCAATATTTAGGTTTGTTCATTAGAGAGGATGTGTTCTTATTTAACTGGGGGATGTTCATTTCTGCATACGACTGTATAGACTTTTCTTAATGTCCATCCAACATCTGGACCGTGTTAAAACATCAGGACCGCCTTTTCCTAAATCATGAGATCCTCCATCACTGCATGGCAGATCCTCTCATAGTGACCACTTTCTCTGAAGTCGGTAGAAAATCACGTGCTCCAGTTCAGCGCCACCTGCTGGAGAAGTTCTTTTTTGTGCTTTCATTTCTTAATGCCCTCTCAGCTTAAAAACCCTTACACTAATATACACTCCTACATTACAACAAGCATACAATCAATATACACGAACAGACCTACGACACTGCTATAAAACCTCAGTACCAGGAAGGAGCCATCCCACTAAGTGCAGTAGGAATGAAAGCACTGGTGACCCGCAGTGAGCCCAGTGAGAAGGGAAAGGTATTTTCTACATGGATTTCTAAATCAAATGAAACAAGCCTTAAACCTGGAAGTAATCCGCCTGTCAGGGCGCACACACTTCCGAGTTCTCCACCCCTTTCCCACTGCACTGGTTCCGTGTCGGCTCCCAATTTTGGAACCAGTGCCGCGCTTTTCCACAGAAAAAAATTGGTGCTAGTCCTTAAGGCCTCGTTCACACGGGCGTCTGATCCAGGCGTTTTTCTGGTGTTCGTGACTCCAGGTGAGCGTCTATTGAACGGCGCCCGTTTTTCACTGAAGCGAATCAAAGCGTTCACACGGCGTTCGGATGGCGGCAAATAAACGCTGCATGCAACGTTTTCTTGGCGTCAAAATAATACACAGAACTACAGATCGGGCGTCAGACTGGTGTTAAACGACGTCAGACTCCAGTAAAACGCCTTGCTGACGTCGATCAAGCGTCGCTACCAAACAAAAACGCCTCTGGAGTTCAGAGCGCGTTCATTTCGAACGTCCGTGTGCACGAGGCCTAAAACGAGCACCGAACCGGCGCCTAAACTCCGCTGGTCTCGTAGCGAGAACCCGTGACGTCACGAGCGGTGGGCGGAGTCTTGCACGCAATCGTTGTCTGTTTCGATCTCTTTAACGGTAAAAACCCACGGAATAAACTGCATTTGGACTGAAATAAATCCTCAAAGTTTGAAGAATAAGCAGAAAGCAGGAACTGAGTTCGGCCATGTTTGTTTCTGTTTAGTGGGCGTGGCCTGTCGCGTATTTTCATGCGGCTCGCGCTGAGCTCCTGTCTGGTGTAAACGCAGGCCGGGTCTCGGCTGGTTCCCAGTTCAGCTCCTGGCACCAGCAGCACAATCACCAGTGCAGTGGAAAAGGGGTATCAGTAACTGTATTAAGTTGATGTGTGTGAGGAAGGTGAAACGGATGCTTCAGCACGAATCGCTGCTTAGCTTCTCTGAGGACAGTGGCCATTGTTAACATTGACAAAGCCTAAAAAATAAAACTGGAAGGAAAATTTATATCAAATAATATAATAATTATAATATTAATACAATATTAATTGTACTTTACTTCAGGAGAGCGTCTGGCCCTCACAGTGTCTGCCGAGAAAAACTCTGGCCCTCGGACAAATGTAGCGGACGACCCCTGCTGTAGTATATTGCTACTGCTACCCGCAGTTGGACCAAGAGCCACTTAACTGATAGATCTTACAGAATATAGCTATAATGGTCACTATGAGAGGACTACAATGCACCGTGGATGTGATTAGCATACTAATGCAAGATAGATCTTTTGCTTGTGTGCTGAGAGATGAAGACAGAAATGGCCGAACTTTTCTCAGAAGCTTACAGTCCAGCTGGAATCATACCATATGCAGTACAGCAGGAAAACAAAAAAAAAAGAACATTTCAAGTAACCTCAGGAAAGCTTGATGACAGTGGAGCGCTACACAGTCACAGCTGTTTCAGTGGGCTTACAGTGAGGTCTCCTGTGAAGAGGACTCCAGCTTTACGCCGTTGGGCATCTTCTCTGAAAGGCACTCAGTGGGAACCTTAGAAAGGCAAAACAGTGGCTTTCTGTTAAGATTTTATGCTCACATTTTCTACAACATTAAACAGGGATTTTACCTAAAATGCTAACAATGTATCAGAGAGGAGAGAACCCAGCTGGATTGTTTTATATTTTTGCCTGGTGAACTATTCCCAGCCCAGCAGTTACAGTCATATGTGTCAAAACCCCAGCAGAGATGCTGCACTTGATGCACGTGTCGAGATGTTTGAGTATGGGAGGGGTGTTGAGCTGTTTACTACTGAGTGGACTACAGTCAATAATAGTAAACCGACAAAGGATACCTGTATGGTACACATACATAAACCAATGAGTTTAGGTATACTTAATAGGTTCATCTGATAAAATAGTAACTATCTGCAAAAGAGACAGACCATAAAATCTTTAAAGTGTCCATCAAAGATAAATGGTCAAGACTGCCGTGATATTTGCATTCTGCAGAGGTTATGATTAGGGATGCACCGAAATCATTTTTATTAACCAAAACCAAAAACTGAAAATGAGGAAACATTTGTCCGAAAACCGAAACAGTGAAAGAAATTATTAAATTATTAAAATAATCTGTTACAAAATTATGAGCATGTTTATTTAGCATTCAAACAATGCACATTGTAACAATTGTATAACACTCATGAATAGCCTAAAAATAAGATATCTTCTCTTCAAGTGCATTTTAATATTCTGAGCAAAGTGCATTCAGAGCAAGTGCTTTAAAATCTGCTGAAAGAGTTCCTTAACAAAATAATGTATTAAAACAGAGATGGGCATAGCCAGTAGAAAACTAATCACTGGAAAACTTTTTTGCCTCTTCAGAAACAGAGGCAGAGTGGCTGTGGTGGAAGGGTCTCGCCTCCACTGTGCTTCATACTCTGTGCCTTTGTGGATCCACCTCTCTAGAAATGTCGCCATTCCGCGCTTTACAAGTCAGCACCGAACCGAGCTGACTGGTACCAGCTCGGTTCGGCGCAACTCTACTCGCTTTTTTGCTTTTCCATAGCTAAAATCTGAACGTTAGCATTAACGCTAGCTAACGTTGCTTCTTTAAGCCTTGTCTGGTGCCAATTGTCTCCGTTTTGTGGCAAACAGCCACAAACCAAGGATAAGAAACAAAACCCCTCTGATTTCATCCATGCTGAAGATTGTAATGATGCCGGGTTGTTTACCTCAGAGCACTCCGCTCGAGCCGTTGCTCAGAATGTTTGTGGTTGTAGTGGAAAACCGAACGTCCGAAACCAAACTGAACAGAGTAGAACCGAACCGAACCGAGCTGGAACCACTGTTTCGGTCGCACTAGAAAAAATATTTTGGCCGAAACTGAAAATGCTTTTTTTTTTTTTTAGTGGGGGGGTGTTTGTTGGAGTTTTTTTTTTTTGCCATTTTGGGCCGAAGATTTTCGGTGGCCGAATATTCGGTGCATCCCTAGTTATGATAGTAGAGAAGAAAGTATTAGCGGAAAGTAAGAATTAGAACCTCTTACCGCTTGACCTTTGTTATTACCCATATTGGCTCCATGTCTTTTCAGCTCTGATTTTATTAAAGCTGAAAGCAAGAAAAAAGTTGTCTCACTTACACCAATGTACAGTTTATGCACACTAAACACTCACGGGTCTTACAGGAACAAGGCAAAATGATAAACTCTTTAAAAAAGGCACCTGTTAGAATGATGCCGAGGAATATCCAGGCACATATGAAGATGTTTCCAGCCCGTGGGTTATAGTCTGTGGTAATCTTCCCTTGGATGAAGGTGAAAATGATTCCAAACACCTGTAGTTTCAGACTTACAGGTTAATTCAGAACAGAGACCAGATGGACCAGTTTACCCAGTCAATTATTTTTCAAGGTTACTATTTGTGTTCACCTTTGTTTTGATTATATGTGTAGTCATGTGTCTTCCTGAAAATACTTTAGACAAATTAATGCAAAAGAATGCTGCCGGCAGAGTCATGGCAGCATGCCATCTGGGCGCGTATGAAAATGTTTCAAGCCCTTTGTTTCTGTCCTGAGTTCAGGAGTGTCATCAGCTAGTAGCCTGGCTATTCAAGTAAGGATACCATTCAGCTTACCTGAGCGAATGCATTAAGGAGCCCAGAGGACGTGCCCTCAGACTCAGGATATGTTATTTCAACACCAAATTCAAAGCCAATGGGCAGGTATCCAGTCATAAAGAATCTGTAAAACAGAGGTTTAAAAATATCAATGAAATAAATAAGAGAAAGGCAGCGTAGAAATGTGTGTTCTTGGAACGGTGTTTAAAAAAGAGTAAATTCGGAGTGTATTCTGGCATTTCTGTGTTGCACAACACGTAGGGAATATCCATCCCACTAAGTCTTTGAATATTTCAAAATAATCAATTATAAAAAATAACTCGTATTCAGAAGAGGGAACAATTGTTGTAGAAATCTGCAGTATACAGGTCAAATTTGGCTTCTTTAAAATTAAACTATTTTCAAGAGCACAATACATTTCACAGTGGTTTGGAAGGAGTCTGGCTTATGTATGACCTCTATTGTGTTCCTGCCAACGTATCAATAACATTCGCATGGATTAAAGCAAAAAATAATAATAATCTGACAGAAGAGACGACAGAGGGTGTTAATGAGGGGAGCGGTGTATTTTAGGTGAACGTACTGAACACTTCAAGTGATTCGGTTCAGTACGTTCACTTAAAAGATGGCCAACGACACAAAACTACTCCCCACTGCCATTCCTCTGTTAACAGCAAGAACACAGACTCCAAAACTGCTGTTATTTATTTATTTTTAACGGAGCATAAGCTCTCGCA
>JBBJLR010097841.1:0-10157 GCA_037577145.1 Brachypetersius gabonensis | reverse complement strand
GTGTGTGTGTGTGTGTGTGTGTGTGTGTGTGTGTGTGTGTGTGTGTGTGTGTGTGTGTGTGTGTGTGTGTCTTTTTGTGAAGTGTCTCTCGTCGGGTGACTAAAGGACAACGCTCCTGTGAAAAGAGACAATGACATTCCAGGTAATTTCACAGTAAGAGGGACTCGTCTCCACTTTCACTGATTCATCATAAGTGTGTTTCATTATGAAGGTGTGACTTATGAAGGCGTGACAGAATTTACTCTTTTATTATTTTAAATACCCCTCTTGTAATACAGCACCTCTTACAAGAAGGCGAGGGTTAACCAGGCTGGAGGGCAGCTTTAACACACTGATCTGACTACATAAAAAATAAAAGACCACTGCAGTTTATTCTAAATCAACATCTCTCTGAGTGTGAACCCATTCCAGTTCATATAACACACTGACCCCCGATTCCATGTCCTTATGAAGCTTTTAATGCACAGATTCAATTAAACCAATTACAGCAAATGCCAGGTAAAGTAATACATCTATTAGGCTGGTATTTACAAGTGTATGTTATGATTTTAAAAAGTCCAGCCAGATTTAATTAATCATATTTATTTTAGTGGATATATTTTACGCACTGAACTTGTCTGGTTGAAATGATGTAGAACTATTTTCAATTAAACGTGTTTTTTTAATAATTTAACCAGACCTTCCTGTTAACTCGACTCTCCGTCTGCGACACGTTAGTTATGCCGACATTTTTAATCTCAATTAGTAAAAACGTCATTTAATATAAACGCATATGTTTTGTGAAGTGTAGTACTTTGATGTCGCCGCCCCCATGAATAAGCATTGTGGAAACTGCATTAGAGATGAAGTAAACTTCACCAGACTTGACTGACATAGTTTGAGGCAACAGTGCCTTTAAGAAGTGCCAGTGGTGTGGTCAGTAGAACGAAGGACAGCCGGGCATGAATCAGCAAGAACTTGCCCTGTGCCACTCAAGCAGAAATGTGAGCAGCTTCATTAATGGACTGCCCTGGGGTTTGACCATCGCTCATGTTTTCCAATGAGAGGCAGCCTGCTTTACCATTCCTCATGTTTTGTGAAGAGGAGGGATGTAAAAGGAGGCAGATCCACTCTGGTCGAAGACTGTGGCCTCATAAACAACTCATTTAAACCACAAAGTACTTCTCTGGAAGTGTGTTAATGTTCTCACTACCCAATATGAGTAATCACAGTTACAGTCAGCTACAGGTGATTGTAACTGTGAACTTCCTGAATAAATGTCTTTTTTTTAAATATAAACTTTATCTTTATAACTTTCCAACAAGTCCCTAAAATACATATTATGTATTTTGGGATATTTCATTAATTAATTGTGCTATCAGGCTTCTGACTGACAGTGTGATGGATTAAATAGAGTGTGAGAAAAACAGTATCCTGGAAGGGTCTACACAGTGTAACTTTAAAGGGTTTTAGACATCTGTAACACATCACAGTGTTTATTATCAGTACGTTTCCAGGAGGTTAATAATAAGACCTGATGGAGAATGACACATACAGCTTTGTTTTAGAAATCTACCATTGCCTCTGAAGCTTAACGTGTTGGCATTGTTGTTCTTTGTTTTGGCTGCTAAAGTTCTAGAGAATTAACCAAACGTTTGAAGATTATTAAACAACTTTCATCTGCCAACAACATCACCAGTTCACATACCAAGAGTCGATTCAGCCCAAAAGCACCATAAGTATCAGAATGGAGGGTGCTTGTGATGGTGAGAGTGGGGTTTTATTTGTCTGAAGTGTCAGTTTTGTCTTTGATGGAGATCAGTTAGTGGTGCGCATCCTTCCTTTAATGAGAGCTAGTCAGGCTTGTTGCTAGTGACTCTGGGTACTATAAGGGAAAGAGAATGCCCTTGACCCCGTCTGTAGAGCCTCTGAAGCAAAGCGATTGGGTGTTGATCAAAAAGCTCTTCCTCATGCACCACTCTCATCCTCCTATTCATGTGTGAAATTAACTATTCAGGCACCAACTACTGTTAGGTATATACTGGGAGCCAGGGTACCGGATACTGCAAGTAACCTAAAGCTGTTAGCGAGCCATAGGTATGACAGGATACTAATTCACTTGGGGGCTAATGACATTTGTCTGCAGCAGTCAGAGGTTAAAAAGTGTTAAAGGGTTATATAAATTAGCCCAGACCATGTCTGTTGCTATAATATGCTGTGGCCCCATCCCAATGTGTCACAGCAGGTTTTGGTTGCCTAATTCCTGATGTTCTGAAAACAATGTGGGCTTCATTTGCAATTGGCCCACATTTGAGGGCAAGCCTAGTCTCGGGTTGGAATCCAACTCTCACAGGATGCTGCTCTCATTTTTTGCATCATTGCTCGTAGCCCGTTAGTGCAGCTCGGATAGTCGCTGCTGACAAACCAGGCAGCAGGTTTAGCTAGTCTGTCTGAGGCCAGACAGCAGACAGACTAGCTGAACTGACTGTCTGCTGGCTCCCTTGAGTCACCACCTTCATGAAATGGGTTTTCCCCCAGGAGCACACAAGATGACTATGGGAAATGCCAAGAGTCAGCCGGAGTTGTGTTAAGCACAACCTCATAGGACCCTGGAGGAGTGGTAACGTGTTCTCGGAAGTGATGAATCGTGCTTCACCTTTTGGTAGATGGATGTCAAGAGAAAACTACCTACAGGAATGCACAGTGCAGGCAGTAAAGTTTAGTGGAGGAGGAATAATAAGTTGGGTTTTTTAGTTTTTTAGGTCCCCGAGTTGAAGTGAAGGGCAAAATCATATTTATCTGCTTCCAACTTTGTGGAAAGGTTTGGGGAAGACTCTTTCTGGGTTCAGCATGACTGTGCTCAAAGGAACGTCCATAAAAACATGGATTGACAGGTTTGGCTTGGAGGAACGCCTGGAACATAGATTCAGTGCCTAACCTAACAAATGCTCTTTTGACTAGATTCCCCAAACACTGTTGTGGAATGCCTTCACAGAAGAGTGGAGGCCAACAAGTTTTTACAGGTGTGACATTGAGATGTCTACATGCTTTTGGCCATAAAGTGTACACACTTTCTTCATTTCATGAGGTATGGACTAATAGAAATGGTTCGAAGTGACTTGAAATAAAAGCTTGTTTCATATTTTGGAAATGAACATTAATTAAGTTTCCTATTCTCCAGTAAAGTTACTTTTCTTTGGAGATTCTTACAAAGTCAACAATATGTACCACCAATTTTATTGATTCATATCAGCATTGCATAACAATTGTACTGATTTGTTGTTGTGCTGTGTTTTTATTGCCAAAATTGCACTCAGATACATAGTTTTATCAAATTTGTAGGAGATAAGCTGTTGGCCCATATATGTTTACATAATAATTTTCTGAAATATATTAAGTATTTAAAAAAAAAAACATCACTAAAACAAGTAAAAAGTTAACCAGAAATGAGAGAGGACAAGGAAACCAGTGGAAAACTGGAGATCCAGGCAGCAGTGAAGCTCGTCTAGGCTCTTCAGTGTGGAGATCTGGGCCGTGGCTGAGCATTGCTGTATTCTACCATTTGTTTTCCTCTTCCAGGCTCGACGGAGTTTAATTCGGAATCAGCTCTGCTGATAAATCGCTGCGGCCTCGCTCGACCCGCATTTCCCAGCCCATTCTTCAGCCGCACCTCTCCACCATCGTGATTATAGCAGAGATCCTTCAGCATTTCTGTAGCACTTTAATGATTTATTTCCCGGCCCGTTGGCCCATCGCGCTGTGTTCGTTCTGCTTTGTGTACAGCAGCGAAAGGAGTGGAACACTTCCAGGTCAGAGTAATCACGGGCAGCACATGGGTTTTTAATATTCATAAAAATGTATCACTATGACATTTTCAAAGGTTTCCAATCAGAGGCCTGATGGCGTCCCGTACCGGCTGTGCATAATAACATGTTTTCCCATCATAAATAACCCGCGTCTCCCGGCTGATAATCAGGCAGCTGACACATCAGAGCAGATAAGACCACAGAGCAGAAACAAATCACTCACATTTCACACGCCTCAAAATACCAGCACCGTTGCCGCCGTTTATGCTCAAATTCATGACAAAAATATAAATAGAAACACACAGGACCGATTAGGAGTTTGCAGAGCTGTGATGGAGGGCTTTTCAAAGACATTTAAATCTAAAAGTTTATGAAATTAGTTGGTGATTCCTGTATTCATATTAACATTAATGAATGAAGATGTGCCAGACGGTGTGCCATTGTCAGTGGAGGGATGGGTGCTTTTAGTTACCTCCTCTTTTAGAGTCCATACACACAGCTTTGGACCTCTATTTGATCACTTGGACTTTGGACCAATGGACCATTATACTGTTAGATCGTTGGACCAATAGACTATTTGACCATTGGACCACCAGACCATTAGATCACTGGAGCACTGGATCATTTAACCATTAGACCATTGGACCGTTGGGAGATTACACTTTATATTTCTTCAGCTGCTTTTATCTGTATATCTGTCTTTTCTCTATCACCAGCTGCTAGCTCACCAGCTCTCTGTCTGCTAGCTCTTCAGCTCCCCGGCTCTCTGGTTGCAAACACTCCAACTCTCTGGCTGCTAGGTCACCAGGCTCCTCAGCTGCTAACTCACCAGGCTCCTCGGCTGCTAGCTCACCAGGCTCCTCGGCTGCTAGCTCTCTGGCTGTTAGCTCTCCAGCCCTCTGGTTGCAAACACTCCGGCTCTGGTTCCAACAACCCCAAGGTTCTGACTTGCTGACATTTTTCAAACAAAAAATAGAAACCATCTACGACAGCCTGGCCTCAACACCAGCGCCCCATGCCTCCTCTCCCCTTCTTTTCCCAACTCCTCTCACTTCTCAGCCCCTCTCTCAGTTCTCAGCTGTCTCCCTCACAGAACTCACAGAAATCATCTCCAGTGCCAAAACCACTACTTGCATCCTTGACCCCTTCCCATCCAACCTTATCAAAGACTGCATTCCAGCTATTGATCCACTCATCACTAACTCCTCCCTCAGTTCTGGCTCTGTGCCAGTTCTTACCGCTGTCACACCAATCCTCAAAAAATCATGGGAAACTTCCGGCCCATTTCCAACCTCCCTTATCGGTCTAAAATCCTGGAGTGCGCTGTCGCAACTCAAATAAAAGCTTACCTAAACTCTTACCTAAACCAGTTTACTTGGAGAATGTGGGTTGGGGTTTTTTTTTTTTTAAATTGCAAACATCAAAAATTGAGGAAAATTTGGTTTTCCATTATACAGCCCTTAAAAATGTATAATTTTTGAGCAGCAATACATGAGCCTAAGCTGTGATATAGAGGGGTGTAAAGAACCCCAGTGTTGGGCTTTGGAGTCTCTGGAGTGATGGAGCTCCATCCACTACCTTTGGGATGTACTGGGGATATTATTGTATAAGAATTTCATTCTAGATGATAATTTTATTAAAACCTCATTCTGAATATTAGTTTAATAAAAGCTCCATTCTGAATATAAATTCATACTAAAACAAACACATTAATGTTTTATTTAACAAATTCATTCTGGACATTCATTATTTGAGATCTTTACAGAAGATTTTTTATTGAATCAGGGATCAGTTCACGTTATAAAGTTGTGAATGGCTTTATATGGCCTGATGACCAGGTCTTAGGTTAGTATTTTATTCCTAGACGATTGGTTGTAAATCTCTGAGGCCGAAAGAAGAGCTGGTGATTCTGGCCACGTTTGATGTGATCACTGAAAGAAAGAGCAAGAAGTTTTTTATGTATTTATTTATTCTTAATCAAATGCAGAACAAATGAGTTTTGCCTGGCTGAGCAGATTGGGTTGTATCTGCACCTCCAGTGTAAATAAATAATTTATTATTGCCCCATATAATTTTATTAATCAGCAAACTGCATGAAGGATCAGCTTGCAAAAGGCAGCCTTTATACTGACTGTCTACTTATAAACACACACCTTATAGCTCCACTATGGTCTAGACATACTGCAGATCATCAGTTCTCCACCCAGTTCAGCATATTTAATGCACAGGATGTTTAATACGTACTGCAATATTTAAGTGTTCACTTTATAATGAGCTTTGAAATGGACCACCTACCTAAACATCATTGCAGACTAAGTTCACCCTTCATGGAGACACTGTTCCCTAATGGCAGTTCCTCTTTCAGCAGGATTTACATTTACATTTACGGCATTTATCAGACGCTTCTATCCAAAGCGACTTCCAATCCCTAACTACAGGGGGCAGTCTCTCCCTGGAGCAACTTGGGGTTAAGGGTCTTGCTCAGGAACCCATTGGTGGTGTGCTGAAGGTAGGATTCGAACCCATGACCTCTTGGTCTAGAGGCAAGTATCCTACCCTCTACGCCACCACCACCCCGGATGATCCCTCAGCACTGCAAACGCTATTCAGGAACCTTTTGAGGAACATCATAATCCACAATTTGATTAGAAGTTCATATTATTTTTTACTAAAACAAACACATTGATGTTATTCTTCACAAAATCATTCTGAATATTAATTTTAAGATGTTTACATTGCCTACACTGGAACTCGTGGAACCATAAGTTCCCAGCCTATTATTCCTCCTCTTCTAAACTTTACATTTGGCACACTGGTAAAGTTCTTCTCTACTCAATAAGCCGAGATTCATCTATCAGACTGTCAGATGGTAAAGTGTGATTAATCACTCGACTGCTCCCAAGTCCAAAGGAGAAGAGCTTCACATCATTTCGCCTCTCAGCATTGTGATCTTATCACCCAATCCATCAAGCTCCCAACAAACTGTTCTTGAGCTGATCTTACTTCCAGATACAGTTTGGAACACTGCAGTCCTGTTCTGTGGTCTGGTGTGGCCCACAGTTTCATAACTAATGAAGCTTTTCCAGTGCACTGTGCCATACTTTCATTATGAAAAAAGCTGTGTCATCACAACATGGAAAGAGACCACTGTTTATTTACTGTCTTCTGTCTGGAGACACAAACCAACAACTGGAAAGTCGACAAAGTACAAGCTCTACAGGTTGAAGGTAAATTTCAGTGGTAGTTAATTGTAATGATGCTAACAAATGTATCTTTAACTCTGTGAGAAACGTGAAGGAGATCCAGGACGTCACTAACAAGTTCTCTGGGTTTGGTTCTCGTCACACGGATAAAGAACGCAGAGAAAACATTAAACACTCAAACAAGACCAGAAATAATAAATCACCACAATAACAATAGTGGCTTTGACAGAAAAACGTTCTGCTGGTTCGAATCCATGGACGCGGTTTTGAGACGACCGGTTTTAAACTGTGAGAGAGAACTGAGTTACCGGACTGAGATTCACTGGAAAATTAATGTGTTACATTGTAACTTCCGTGCTGCTGCAGCACAGTTAAGGTAAAGCACGGTTTCTATAGCCCTCTGGAAAAGCACCATAAGTCGTTGCTACTCCAAGATCACAACAACTGCACTGATGGCTGACTTTAATTTTGTGAAAGTGTCACTGAGCGTTTCAGTATGACTTCATTAGGATTCTACTGCTGGCGTTTATCCATTGTTGTACTGAGGAGCAGGACACAATCGCAAACAGGGATTTATTAACAAAAGAACAAGAAAAGAGGAAAAACTGGCAGATCACTGAACTAACATGGTGACTAACAAAACAAAGTATTTCCTCAAATTGTAAGTTGCTTCAGATAAAATCATTTGCTAAAACTATGATAAGGTCATCCTTTATTAATCCCACGGGTGGGAAATTTGTAACAATGCACATTTTTATACAAAAAAAGTGGCAGGACAAGAGAAGAAAGTAAAGGCATAAGTTTCAATAGACTAACTATTCCATATAACAAAATAAACTAAAAAACTGTACACTATATAAAAACATATACATTAATGCCCCGCGTTTCACGGGGGTTATGTTCCAAGAGCACCCCTGTATAGTGATTGTTGTTATAGTGTTGTTGTGTTTTGGTAATAAAAATGCCTAAAAATGCCTGTTTTTACAGTGTAAATATTTTAAACTCAGTTTAATACATTACCCTTAAAGAAATTGTAAAGGTAAAGCCATATTCAAATTTAAATTACAGACGAGATATGCAACTCGGAAGATCGCGGGACAAAAGTATTGGGACACCACGGCGAGATGTACGGTTTTCAGAGAATAAAACCTGATCTACTTGGGCTAAAAATTCAAGTCGGGTGGTCTTCTGGACTCCTCGTTGGAAAGGTCTCCTGGAGATCTACCGAACTGTAAAGTTTGAAGTGTCTGAGTGCTTGCACTGTGGAGAAAACCCCTTGTCCCCTTGTGAGAAAAAAATATATTTATTGCCACAAAAAAGAAAATAAAAGGTAGAGGATATTTGCAGTTTTATTGTGGGGATTTCCACGTAAAACTACGACTCCTGATCCGTGTAAAACTGTGGGATTACTTTGTATGTGTGTGTGTGTGTGTGTGTGTGTGTGTGTGTGTGTGTGTGTGTGGTTGTACATAAAGAGACTGCAAGACCTCCCTAAAGCAGACAGAATGAGGAACGCCTGCTGTTTCCTTGGAATAAACTGACCAGGTGAACGCAGGGATCCTCCAGTGTGATCTAATTGACTTCATCTCCTAAATCCACTTCAGTGGAGTGGAAAGGGATGAGGAAGGTTAAGGAGAGATTTCTAAAGCTTGTAATCGAGACAGGGATTGTGTAGGTAAGAGAGAAATGATCCGGGAAGCACTTTTAAACTGGAAATGACAGAGAATCGGCTCCACAAGCGCAGTGTTGTTCTCCTGCAGACAATGCGCTTTAAATGAAATGTTTCTGTATGGCTCTCGAGTTGGATCACATTCTAATAAGACAAAACAGCAGTTGTTTCCAACCTTTGAAGATTCTTTAACTGTAACATCCTATTTATACACATGGTTCTACTGAAACGTTGTTCAAGGAACCAGAAGTGGTTCTTCAGTGGTATTCTATGGTGTTCTGCTTTCTAACAATTAACAGTAAGCAGCGCACATTTGCCTAAAGCCCCGAGGACATACATTCAATTATGATTCCTTAGAAAATAATTCTGTGCTTCTCGACAGATCAAATCTCACCAAACCCACCTCAATCCAACAAGATTAGTTTAACATCAGAATAAACATGAATACAATTAGTTCACTGTTTTACAGATTGTCTTTAAATGTCTTTCGAATGATCATTAAAAAGTTTATTAATTCTAACCAATATCCTAAACTTAGACCTAAAACTAATCTTAAGTTAAATTTCACCAGGTGGTTTGATGGAGATGATTTACAGGAGACAGGTTTGAGACCAAACACAGACAGAATGCTGTGTTTTCACTAAAGTCACGGAGATGTTGCTTTGGTTCCTGATCGTCTCTGAGCTACTGTCCCTTCAGCAGCTCCTGGTTTAAATGAATGAAGGTTCCAGGAGAGCAAAGAGTTCAACGTTAAACGTGTTATTTCTGGGATTTTAATTCTTATATTGGCCCCATGGTGGTGCTGTCGGTAACTTCAAGACTAACCCGTACTACGAAAGGAGAACAGGTTTATCACGACGTATGTTGCTATGGCAACTTACGCAGTGGGTTAATCATGGTCCGACCAGAATATGTTCTCACTTCACTCGCACTTTAGTGTGATCCCGCCCTCCGCAAGCCCCGCCCTCCTCAAGCCCCGCCCCTCGGTGGCGTGGGTTTCCTCTCAGGTCTCCGGTTTCTCCCACAGTCCAAAGACACGAGTGTCTGGTGTGTGTGCTTTTACAGAAAATAAATGAATTGTAATGTTTACTGTAAACCTTCTGTAAACTGAAAATGGATCCGGACCTTTATTTCTAAATGGACTTGACTGTATTGATTATTATGACCGGTTAGGGTTAGGGTTAGGGTTCGAATCTCACTGTTAGAGACTCAAATCAGACATCAACACTGAGAGCGGCGCTCGGTGGTTGTCGGACTAATAGAAAGTTCAGTGGAGGAGAGCATAGAACATAGAGTTATTATACACATACACACACACACACCACTAGGTTTGGACTGCACTCCATGGCTAGAGGCTGTGTGTATGTGATTAAGGGCTTTAAAAAGACTCATGATATAAATAACAACCATCTGACTGCTCTCCTAAAAAGACCCAGGAGTCCATGAACCATACCAAGGAAAAACGGAATTTAAAAAAGAAAACAAATTAATGTGATATAT
>JBBJLR010097820.1:0-10158 GCA_037577145.1 Brachypetersius gabonensis | reverse complement strand
TACAGTCATTAGTTACAGGGACAGTCTCACAGTCATTAGTTACAGAGACAGTCTTACAGTCATTAGTTACAGAGACATTAGTTACAGAGACAGTCTTACAGTCATTAGTTACAGAGACAGTCTTACAGTCATTAGTTCACAGACCAGTGTTTTACCCACTAGGCTCCTACCATCCCAGTTTCATTGATTCTTCAGTGAGTGCAGGGCTGTTTGTGTCATCTCTATTGTGAAGGTCCGAAAGTAACTGGCTGAGTAAGGACAGATGTCTCTGGTTGTATGAACCACTGGAAAAAATAGAAGTCTGAAAAAGGTCACAGAAATTATAATCATACTAGTTATCTATTATCTATAATGGTATAAATTAACTGCAATTTTTTGAGAAAATTAACCTTTTATAAATAATACATTGCAGTATTTTCTACAGAACCTGAAATATGTTAAGAAAATCTTAAAAATATGCCTATGATAATGATGACAATAAATAATGAAAGTAAATAATTAATGATAATAAATGAATCGTTACAGAACATTAGGGTATCCATACACACACACACACACACACACACACACACAAATACACACACACACACACACACACACACAAGAGTGAAAATGTGTGTGTGTGTGTGTGTGTATGCGTGTGTGTGTGTGTGTGTGTATACGTGTGTATGTGTGTATGTGTAAGTATGATTGTGTGTGTGTGTGTGGAGTGTATTATATATTTTTTACTTCGGACACACACACACACACAGGCCAAAACCACGTCCAGCAGTGATGATGTAAAGTTTCATGAGTGTGTTTGCTGACAACTAAACGAGTTCATTCCCATTGGACTGGTTTACTGTACTCTCTGTAACTTTACACTGATAATATTCCCCTTAATGGCTCAGTTTTAACTCCTTTACTCTCCTAATGTCACACACCTGATTGAGTCGATGCTCCAAGACCTTCTGAGTTGAGCTGCAGACACATTTAATCGAACCACTTCATTCTGTGTTAATTGTCCTGGGACTCTTTTGTCCCGATACAAGCAAAAACCGATCATTAGAAAGTTAGTCTTGCTGCTTCAACAGTTTGGACCTGTTCTGTAATTTAACTTAAATCAATCAGAAAGATTTTGAGCAACTCTGGAATAACTTTCACAACACGTCTAAACATGCACAAACACGCATAACAACACTCACATACACACGCACACACGCAGACAGAGGTGATAATTGCCCTGGTTTTGGTGGTGAGGTTTCAGATGGCAGTGCTCAGACATACATTGGATTTATGGCTTTGTTTTGAAGTCAATCTAAAATGTAAAGCATTGCGTCTGTCTGTGTGTTTCCCTATAGCAATATGGGCAGCAAATTGTTCTCATGACACACACACACACACATATACACACACACACGTTGTCTATTGCAGCCATACACTCAT
The DNA here is from genome assembly GCA_037577145.1 of Brachypetersius gabonensis. Lineage (NCBI taxonomy): Eukaryota > Metazoa > Chordata > Actinopteri > Characiformes > Alestidae > Brachypetersius > Brachypetersius gabonensis. The sequence goes on along the minus strand of JBBJLR010097820.1, from coordinate 8,733 downwards.
ATACCAAAAAAACACATGTTACAGAAATGCATAAAGGATGGCTAATCATACACATGCATACAATTACGCCCATATTCATATTTCTTATACACACTCACACACAAACACTACCACACATTACCATATAAATATATATACTTACATACATGTGTGTGTGTTATAATAATATGTTGGAATCTCCATAAAAGTAACAGAAAACTCGCACAATTTCACTCAAAACCTGTTTGGATCAGGATTTTTTCCCCTCTTTGGCTCGTTAAAAATTTGGCACAGTGTAAATTACAGCTGCTTTTTTTATATGCAAAACAAAAACAAAAGCAAATTTGGGAAGCAAGGTTTTGGTCTGACAGCAAGTGACAGTATGTAAGTTCCTATAAGCAGTAAAAATGTACCTCCAAATCTGTTATATATGTAAGAATATGTAATAAAAATGTGTCCTCATGATAATGACACACACAAACACACACACACACACACACACACAAACACACACACACACACACACACACACACTCACACCCTACCTACATTGCTGCAGAAGTGTATAATCAACACAAATCCATACTCATTAACCCGCTTCCTGTGTGTGTATGTGTGTGTGTGTGTGTGGGGGGGGTGTATTGTGCGTTTATGTGAATCTATTTTTGTTTGTGTATTTGTTTGTGTTCTCTTCTCTGTGTTCCTGCAGTCCCTGTACCCACCACACCTCCCACCAGGCCCCCCACCACCACGCCGCTGCCCACCATTCCTGTCGCTAAAGAAGGTAAGCTTTAAAACATCAACTTCAGAAAAGCTCCTTTAGTAAAAGTCCCTTCCAGAAGATTAGCCTGCAGGAATGAATCCACAAACTTTTCCAGAAACAGTTTTGTAACTTCAGAACTCATTTTTTGAAAAACAACATTTTAAAATGTTAGGATTTATATTTTTTTCATTTCACTGAGTAATTAAACTCCGTGAGTTTATCCGGTGAACATATTGCCGGAACATTTTGTCGCCTCTGTTATAAAGGTCATTTCGCCTGGCCTTTGTCATCTCTGGTCCCAAAGTGGCTGAGCAGGATGATCGATATCATAATTTTCTAATTTAGTCTAATCAGAGACTCAGACTGAAGGATCAGCATCAGACGGTTACTATGGAGACCGTCTCTTGCTACCACTGTCAGACTCCAACATCCTCCACTCACACAAAGAGAGAGAGGGACAGAGTGAGAGAGAGAGAGAGAAAGAAAGAAATTAGGGTAGAGACAGACAGAGTGAACAAGAGAGCAAGAGACAGAGAGAGAGAGAGAGAGAGGGAGAGAGAGAGAGCCTTTTTTGTCATCCAGACTGTGTATGAAAGGTTTTGAGTGGAGGTGTTTTCTGTGAAATTGAATGGTCTGGTATTTTAACTCCTACCCTGAGTTCACATCTGGCTGCCCTGACAACAGCAATGGCGTGGCTTTCTGATGTGGAAAGAATGGGCAGAACGAGAAATGTTCTAGAGTCAAAATGTTGCTTTTTAACTGTATTGCATTTTTAATCATTTTTTTGCTAAATAATCAGGAGATGGTTGGATTCAGAGCGACTCTGGTTTACCTGTGTTGGAGACCCCAGAGGGTTCAGGCCAACCCCTCCTCCAGTCTGGTTAGGGCTTAGATATTTGGTGGGATTCAATTCTAGTAAGGCTGCCACTGAACTGTGTTATAGCTCATTACCAAAAGACACCTGGACTTCAGCCTTCTTCTTCTTTCACTGAGGTGCCATAAGTCTGTATATAAAGCCTGTATTTACAAAAGAACCCTTGAAGAACCCGTACAGTTTTTTTAGTTACTTTGTGATCAATAAGGCAATTACTCAGTCTCTCTCTTTGACCCTCATTTCTCTTTAGTTCTCTCTCTCTCTCTCTCTCTCTCTATTTCTCTCTATCTCTCTATTTCTCACTATTTCTCTCTATCTGTCTTTATTTCTCACTCTCTGTTTCTCTCTCTTTTTCTGTCTATGTATTTTTATTTCTCCCTCTAAATATTTATTTCGCTTTATTTCTCTCTTTTGCTATTTCTCATTCTCTCTCTCTCTCTCTCTTTCTCTCCTTTCTTTCTCTGTATCACTCTATATATTTCTCACTCTCTCCCTTTCTATATAATTGTCACTCTCTATATTTCTCACTCTCCTCTCCCCCTCTCTCGCTCTCGCTCTCCCTCTCTCAGTGTGCAGAGCGGCGAAAGCTGATCTGGTGTTTTTGGTTGATGGATCGTGGAGTATTGGTGATGACAACTTTGTTAAAATCATTCGCTTCCTGTACAGCACGGCCGGGTCGCTGGATGAAATCGGCCCAGGCGGGACACAGGTCAGTCCAGAGCTGGGCTAGATTATGGTCAAAAATCTCAGAACAATATGTACAACACTTGTATTATACATGCATTTCCTAATTCTCTGGCTTGCATAAAGAAAATACTAATTATAGTTGCTCTGGCTTACATGTGATTTCATAAAGCTGAACTAGTTTCACACTTGAACCCACTTCTCTGCTCTGTCATGCTGGGTTTTGCTGTTGTGAGTGAATAGCTAAACTTCTTCTCACTTTTTGTCTCTGCTTAGTTAAAAGGGGCATATCGCCACCTAGTGTGCCAGATTAGAAGTTCTTTAAATGCTTGAGTGTGTACCAGACTGAGAGAGATACTGTTTTATTCAAGGTACTTTAGTATTACTGAGAGAATCTTCAGTCAGTAGTACTAATAGTACTGTAATACCGCTAGTAACTAATTAATACTACTGCTTTTACTACTACTACTACTACTACTATTATTAGTATTACTACTGCTGCTTCTGCTGCTGCTGCTAATAATAATAGTATTAATAATAATAATAATAATAATAATAATAATAATAATAATACTAAAAATAAAAACAATAATAATAATAATAATAATTGTATTTATACAGCAAAACCCCGTATTCGAGATACCAATTATTAAACATTACCTTGAAACCACATGTGGGATATACTAAAATAAAGAAAAAACAAAGAGGTTTTCTGTTTTTTGTTTATACAGAGTTGTAGATTTGAGAGAACATGCCTTTCATTTGTTTAACTTGTGGTCAAAAATGGCCTTTATGTAAGTCATTAATTTTTCAGTGTTGGAATAAAAGCTCTTTCACAGCTTATTACAGGGAAATATTGTTTCCTTAATCACCTCTTTCTTTTTTCTGTAACTCCCTGGCAGGTGGCCATTGCCCAGTTCAGTGACGACGCCCGCACTGAATTTAAACTGAACTCGTACAACACCAAAGAGGGTCTACTGGACGCCATTCAGAGGATTTCATACAAAGGGGGCAACACTAAAACAGGCAGGCCTGACTCTTCTCCACTTTATAGTGACATCCTACAGTGTGTGGCCACTCTTTCATGTGTAAATGCTGAGTTTTCACATCACAGTTGCTTTATATGGCAGTCTTTTTTTATAGAGATTTAAAAAGAATCTGTAGATTAGTTGTTTTTATTTGGAAAAGATTGAAACCAGTCTGGACTGGGTTTACCTTGCGTGTAGGAATGGCAAAGCCAGATTTTAATTGTAAACATTTGTTGTCTTTGGGAAGTTATTAATGTAGAGGATGTGAACAGGCAGCATGACACACTGGCAACCGACCCAAACATACATGCACTACATGGACAAAAGTATTGGGACCCCAGTCCTTTACACCAACAGCTTCCATTCTTCTTGGAAGATGTTCCACAAGATTTTCAAGTCTTTCTGTGGGAATTTGTGCCCATTGATTCTTTACGTCTATAAAGGCTTATTCCAACTGACCTCCAACTGTGTCGCAAAAATACATTTGTCCATGATTAGGGTAATTTAACCTCAAGAGCTCTTATAAAAGTCCATTATAAAGGCCCATAATAGGTTTATGCTGGTTGTTATGAAGACTTATGTGAGAGTTTTATGAACGCTGACCTTTGGTAAAGTGTTGCTGAAAATAAAAACCCTCACGCTTTGTGAAACACTACTGGACTCTTTGTAGTTGACTGACCACTGACCTCTGGCCACTGACCTGCAGGACGAGCCATGCAGCATGTGAAAGACGCTATCTTCACGGTGGCCGGAGGAAGCAGGAGGGGCGTGCCCAAAGTGCTGGTTGTCCTGACAGATGGCCGTTCCCAAGACGATGTCAACAAAATCTCCCACGAGATCCAGATGGAGGGTGGGTAACTTGTCTGTCTCTGTGGCTATGACCCCTAACTGTGTTTAAGGCATTTTTATGTATGTTGGCCTTTTTTCATATTATCCAAATGGTCAAATGGAATTCCAGAGTGATGGGGAGGTCACTAAAATCTCCCACAATACACTCATAGTTTGTGGTGATCACAGATCACTGAATGTGTACCGCTGTGCAGGCCATGTCTGTTACTAAGCTATAGATAGATAACAAAACAAGTTTATGAACTTATTTATGAAAACAAATAAAACATGAACATGCCCTGTGCAAGAGTTATATTTCATTCTAACATGTTAACGTATGACACAGTATGTTAAAACTGTGTGGAAAAATGCCAAATTTAAGTCCCTAGTCAGCAGCCACTAGAGGTTGCCGTCACATAGACAATGGGGACTTTGATTTGACATGTTGGTGTGGGAGGTTCCCTGGCCGGATCAGCAGTAAGGGTTCTCAGCCGGCCAGGGATTAAGTAATAATGAGGTCTGTGTGGTGATTAGTTCTGTGGATGCGCTTTATGTATAAAGATTTATATGTGACTTGATCTGGCAAAATGAGTCACAGTGACCCAAAATTCACAATTGAGGTTTTGGGATCATTAATAAGCTTTAAAATGATATCTTGGTCAAAGCTGTATCTTAAACGGTTGTCAAGTTACAATCGTTTGAATTATGGTAGCTCAGCTCCATTTTTCAACTCGCATTTAAAGTTTTTGTCAGTTTTTTGTTGAGATCTTTAACAATCCATAGCATTCAAAGACATACACCCAGTATTCAACAACAAAGTTTTACTACAGGCATTTAGATACTTAGAAAAATACATTAAATCAGACTGAAGACACATCACTAGAGCCAAAGAACATTGACAAAGAATTTTGACAATGACATTATACCAAACAGCAATCACACAACACAACACACTTCACTCTAAACAGCCTCGATGATGTTGACCCAAAATATAAATGTTAAACCTGATCTTTGTTAGGAGATATATTCTGGAAAAAAACACGCAAGCTTTAGGCTACACAGAACACTGCTAATCTGTCGAGGGGTGGGCGGAGACAAGGCTGTGAACAGGGCTTCTTATTGGCAACTGAAAAGGTTTTCAGTACATGATTTAAGCATTGTGATAGGTTTAAAAAGATCAGGGATTGACGTTTTAACACCATACTTGGACAGCTGAGATCGTGACGTTTCAGAGAAGAGGCGAAAACGGCACTTATTTTGGACATTCTTTTGTAAGATTTGAAAGCTGCAACTCAGAATAAATAGCCATTTAAGTACATTTTCGCAATTATTTTTATTATGAAACCTTGAGAGATTCATTTTGAAGACCTTTTCTTTCATATAAGACCATATAAGAAAAATCGATTTTGATGTTTTTCAACATAATCAGGCCGTATCTCAATAAATAGAACGCCGACTTCCGATCGGGTCACATATTATTAAGAGTGGAGTTTGTGTTTGTTGATCCACCCTCACCTTTATCTTGGTTTGTGCCTGTTGTGTATGTTTGTGTTTGTTTGTTTTTTGGCCATCGAGCCGGTTTGTGTTTGCCTTTTAGTCAATAAAGATTATGAGCATGGAAATCTGCAGCTGCTTCTTCCCGCGGTACAGGTGGGATGGTTAGAAAAATCAACAAAACATATTTGACTTCAGGTAGTTCAGATAACAATGCAATACATGTAACTGCATTTATGTGCTACACGTTTTGTTACGCAAATTCAAAGTCCCAGTTTTAGAGCGTATGAAACTGTATTGAAGAGCTGTTTGATGGGTAGTATTTTGGCAAGAATAGCCAGTAGTCTTGTGTGACTGCATTGACGATGTGTGGGTCTCTATAAGTAGCTTTGCTGTCTTGCAGTAAGGCCCCTTAGAAGCTTACAGGTGTTTTATTCATATGCACATAAATAATAGTTTATGACGCTCACTCCCATAACTAGTTTGGTTGTTAGAAGCGTGTTTGTACACTCATTATTTGTCATTTTTTCTGTTACAGTACAGTGTACATTTATGTCCTTTTCCTTTTTCTGTGGCTTAGTTGTGTGGAGATTATGATTATACAGCTGTGTTAGGATCGGTAAGTGACTCAGGTGAGGGTGTGTCTCAACCAACACTGAAATTCAGGGTACGTCATTGTTGTAGGAACGGATCTGTGTGGTAACCCGAAGACCCCTGTAAATACTTCACTGCTTGAAACACAGTGGCAACCTCCCCTCGCACACACACACACACACACACACACACACACACACACACACACACACACACACACACACACACACACACACACATAATTGATGATTCAGTTATTAGAAACATTGAGTAGCACTCATTCCTTCTCAGGAGTCTTCAACATCATGCAGCAGCCCCACAGCCTTTTAGACGAGCATCGCTTAGCTCGAAACCTAATTATACATCGGGTTACAATGACATTAGGGAATTGTTGAAACAGGACATCATGTGTTCATGTTTTTAACTCCTTAAAGGATTGTGGTAACGCTGAAAGCAGGGTGTTTAGCCACACGTTAATTTTTCATATCTGGATCTGAAAAATACTGCCTGTCTACAGAAATGTTTTATATTGATAGCTTTAAACTCTGCTGAAATCAACCATTTTTTAATTCTTTATTTATTTATGTATGTATTGACTGATCTATCTTTCTGTCTGTCTGTCTGTCTGTCTGTCTGTCTGTCTGTCTGTCAGTCTGTCTGTCTGTCTGTCTGTCTGTCAGTCTGTCTGTCTGTCTGTCTGTCTGTTTGTTTGTTTGTTTGGATGGGATTTATCCAAGCAGCGTAGGTTCACAAGTCCTTGGGGACAATATGTTTTGATCTGTTTTCAATGCAAAGTGACCACAGCAATCCAGTAATGACTGTTTCAGCATGCCATTATTCCATTATTAATACTAGGCACACTTATAAACGCCAAAAACACCACCGTTCGGCTTCCCAAGGGCTTTAACAGCCGAATCTATGATGAACTACATTTGGGACCATCTTGTTTTTGAGAAACGGTTTGAGGAACGGTTTGAGATTAATAAATTTAAAAACTAGAAATTAATATCAAAATTCGACCAGCTGAAAGTTTTGATTTTGCAAACAGATCCACACATTGTGAACTGAAACTATCATTCAGAAGTGATATCGATGTCAGCTTATAGATATGACAGAATCACGAGAGGAGGTGGTGTAGCAATGTATGCAAAGTCACGTTTTATGGCCGCAGTCCTTGATCTCAGTGCAGAGAACTGTTTTGATCTCTGAAAATAATTTCAGTTCAAAACACTACAATTACTATCATGGGGATTTACAGACCTCCCTCTGCTCCCCTTGCTGCAATCCTTGATGATTCTGAGCACTAAGTACTATAAAACAGAAGGGCTGCTTGATTTACCTAATTATATCCAGTAGGATGGATGGAAATATTGCACTGGGCGTCTTTGATCTTGGTTTTAGTGATCACTGCCCAATTGCCTGCTTTAGGAACATTAGCAAAGATGTAAAAAATGGAAGAAATTTGAAGCATTTTAATGAACAGATCTCTTTATATGTTCTTACTTTTAGTAATATTTACCTTTTTTTGCACTGTACTGACTCAGCACATTTACCTGAGCCTGTCTTCCTGTAGTAAACACCCCCACACATTGTTAGAACTGCAGGATTAAGAAGAGATCAAGCCCCTGGTTTTCAAAAAAAATCCTTTTGTTTCTTAAGAACCTCACTGACTCATTTTAGAAACAAAAGCACATCTCTTGTTAGAATAGCTAGATCAGGCCACTACTAACACCTGAAGTCCAGCTCGTACTCAAATCCAGTTAGGTTCTGAAAGTGGTCAACTCTTTGATCCTCTTCTCCTCTTTATGATGCGGTAAATGATCACCTGATAACTGGTCCAAAAAGAGACAACCTGAAATTTTAACAAGCATTTTGTTGATGTTGGTCATGTATTATATGTGGGAGCATCTTTTTGTTGTTTGTGAGAAATGTGTTTTATAAGCCATTCACATTGTTTTACCCCACAGCATTCTCACTTTAAACCAGTAACCCTAGAGAATAAACCAGAGAAGACATTCAAGACCCCTTTTTTAAGAGCTCTGTGACCATCCATCCCTCCATCTAGCCACCCATCTATCCATCAATCCATCCATCCATCCATCCATCTATCCATCAATCTATCCATCTATTCATCCACCTGTCCATCGAATTATTCATCTCTCCATCTGTCCATCAATCCATCCATCCATCCATCCAATCTCTCACCCACCCATCCAACCACTCACTCATCCATTCATCCATCAATCTATCCATCTATTCATCCACCTGTCCATCCAATCATCCATCTCTCCATGTGTCCATCAATCCATCAATCCATCCATCCATCCATCCATCCATCTATCTATCTATCCATCCAACAACTCACCCATCCATCCACTCAACCACCCATCTGACCACTCACCCACCCATCCCTGCATCCATCCATCCATCCATCCATCCATCCATCCATCCATCCATCCATCCATCCATCCATCCATCCATCCATCCAT
>JBBJLR010097789.1:0-10158 GCA_037577145.1 Brachypetersius gabonensis | reverse complement strand
TAATATACAAGTTTCACCTTTTGAATGGAATTACTCAAATAAATCAACTTTGTCATGATATTCTAATTTTATGACCAACACCTGTATATAACTGCGGTCACATTGAATAATTTATCAGTGTGTAGACATCATGCGAACTGTCCAACATAGGTTTAAAAAAAAAAAAAAAAAAAAAAAAAAAGTCAGGACGAACATTACATTGTGGGCCTCTGCAGTCACTCAATTAAAAAATGTATATTAAATTGTTTTATAGGATTGAACTGCACACCTACAGCCCTTTGTGACCTAAGGGCTTCACTTTAACACTCAGTAATAGTATAATCACACTTCAATATCTGTATTTATAATTGACAAAATTATAGCAAAATTAGCATAAAATTTTATTGCACTGCTCATATGTGACGACATGACCTTGAGTCAAAGTTGTAGGTGTTAATTCAACATAGTGGACTTTGTCATGCAGAGAGTGCTGTCCACAGCAGATACACTCCTAATGACCTTAACAAAAACAGACAAGGGTCTGCTGAGTGTTAAGTCATGGGGAGATAATGCCAATATATCTAGTGGAAAATTTAGCTGAGTCACTAACGGCAGTTTAACAGCAACACCACTTGAGTGAATTAATGGAACCTTTTACAGTCCTCACCTCTTTTACAAGCAGATTCAATGTAACTGAAGATCAAGTGAAGGATCTAGTTTTGAAATCATAACTTCACACTAATTCTGCAAATTTCTTCAATTTATTTTATCCGCACTGTTAACAACAGCTCACTACAAAACAGTTTATTGTTGTATTTCAATATTTTTGTGGCAGAAGCAAATAAAGTTGCAATTGCATAGTTTAACCACATCTAGGTGTGCTCTTTTGACTGAGCAGCTGTTGTTGGCTCTTTCCCACCCATTTACTAAGGCAATAAAAAATGCCAGCATGTGCACTGAGCTTGGGCGGGTGTGTGTGTGCATGTGCGCGCACGCACGCACTTGTATTTTCATTCAAATGTGGACAAAATGTCCTTACCAGAAAATATGTAGCAGTGGGGATATTTTGCTGGTCCTCACAAGAAATCATATTTTCACCACAAATTAATTTTTTGACTCCGATATAAACTAATATGCATTATGGAATGTCCTCAAAAAGAGAGTAATACTAAAAATGTGATAGTGTGTATACAGGGTGGTGCCATACTGTGAGTTTTGCTAGCGCCTGAGTCTCTCTCTTCTGAGTCTCTGTAAGATCAGCCTCTGTGCTCTTCAGCTTGGCCTGCACTCCCTCCAGATCCCTCTCCATCGTCTGCTTCTGCAGAGCCAGCTTAACAGAGAGAGGCAGAGACACAAAGAGAGTGAAGGGAAGAAGGGGAAAACAAGGCAAAAATGTGAAATAGGGAAGTCGAAAAAGAAGAGGGAGGAGAAGCAAAAGAAAGACAATGGACAAAGACTAACATTTGGGTATTAGGTGTGACAAATACAAAAACATCTCATAACAAATAATTTGTGGAACATGGCCATCATGCAATCGTTAAACAATTAAACAATTCCACATCCCAGTCACAGCAAAAATGGTACACCAATGCTGAAGTAGGCATAAATAAAGCAGTTCCAACTAAAGCTGATTGGTATAGTTCTACCTCAACTGTGTGATGTGTATGAACATTAAAACATTACATTTGATTTTATGTAGCAATGTTGACTGCAAATCCAAGGCTAATGACAATGCCAGTGTCACACTGTATTCATTTAAGACAGCTAGGCTGATGTATAGGTTAAACAAAACTATGACTAAATTAAATGTTTGAACATGTAAAATGACACTACTCTACTTCTCCATGTAAATCAAACCACACCCAAAAAGTACTTATGATGTATGAATTCTGGATTTCATGCCATGACTGATTCAAGAAATCCCACATCTGCACATCAGTACAAACCAAACAGCAAAAATTATGACCACATGCAAAACCATGCATTCAAATTCTGAAAATCAGACCAGACACAGAAAACATTTCCAGTTAAATATGTGATGACTGTCCAACTTCAAAAGCAAGTCAATTTATGACAATTATTTAAAGATTCTGAGCTAAAGTAATGTTAAGACTGTGCACTCTACTGTAAAACCTTAAGTATAAGTACAAGAGTCTAGCATATGGTAGATATGAAAAACAAATTCCTATGTGTGTGCCGTTTCAAAACACTACATTCAATATTCCTATTTTAAGTGACATTCAACACTGTATATGGGCATTTCAGAATATAATTACCACCTGACTTAAATGGTGGCTTTAATAGTACCTTATCGGTACTATTAATGGATGGCTAACTCATCATGTGTGTGCACATATGCATAAGCAGTTGTGCAGAGTGTTTAAGCAGTTAATTGGTTTGAGCTAGATTAGATAGGAGTATTCACAAGCATAATATTAAACAGTACCTTGTTGTGACTAGCTATTGTCAGTCAAGGACTCAAATCTTACTCATATTTACATGTGGATATCTATGTAATCCTTCTTCTGAGAAATCTATAGGCCATACAGTGCAAACAATCTGTGAGTGAGTTTTTTTTTACTATTAAACAAAGACAGACAGAGCAGTTAAACACCCAGTATCCCACTCATAAGACTAAAAAACTATTTACATTTTATAAACAGCAGAATACAGAGAGAAACAGTCAGATCTGCATGTCCCCAGTGCTCCACTTACTGACCCCTTCATTAAGCTCAGCAGTCTACGCCCCTAAGGAATCACTACACAGAGAGAGAAAGAGAGAGAGAGCAAGCGAGGAAGAGCCAGAGAGAGAGATCGCGAGCAAGAGAGGCAGAGAAAGAAAAAACAAAACATGTGTCCGAGGGAAAAGGTCAGAGAGAGCTAGTTCAGTCAAATCACGCATAGATTACAACACTGACCTTGACTCAAGTGCCTTCTGTCAGAAAGCCAAAAGGAATCAGAAAAAGAAAACAGAGATGAAGGAAAAAGTGACAGAGGGAAAGAAGAGTGTGAGAAAGCTCCAGAGCCAAAGGGAGAGAGAGGTGACATTAGTGCATTGACCCGTGAACACATACTGAAACTACAGAGGGGAAGAAAGAGACAGTGAGAGAAAAAGAGAGAGAGACAGAGAAAAAACAAAACATGAGACAGAAATGAGTGAAGGAAAGGAGAAGAAAGAGAAAAGAGAAGCAGTCAGCAGGGTAAAATACAAGAATAGAAACACTGTCACAAATCATATTAAAGTAAATGTGTCTGTAATCACTGTATAGAGACGAGGGAAAAGGGGGAAGAGAGAGAGAGAAGTATGAAGCAGCTATTTCTGTGTCTGAGAGTTTGTCAAACCGGATAAGAACATCATTAGTATAAGAACATGTTGTGCTTTGTTTGTATGTGTAGAATACCTTGTCATACTGTGCTTGTAGTGTGTTGTGTGCTGTTCTGGCTTGCTGGATCTCCTGATTGAGTCTGTTGCTCTCCTGTTGATGCTGCTTCTCCATAGCCTGCCTCTCTCTCTGTAGCTCCAACAACTCCTACAAAGAAAAAAAATGGCACTACATTTAATCTTTGACATTTTAACATTGCATCTGTCCATTTATCCTTCGAGCCATTTAGTTGTTTATGTTGTTACTATATTTTATTCGAATAAGATTAAAATTATGATCAGTTGCATACAGAATGAATTACTCACTTTCTGGTGCTCTCTTTCCATGTCTTTCCTACGCTGTTCAGCATTGCAGCGGCTGGTTTCAGCATTCTGCCTCTGACATTTTAGTTCCTCCTGTAGCTGCTTAACTCGCTGTTCGGCTGTCTCAGCCTGCAAACACATATTGTCTAGAACAGTGGTTCTCTAACCTGGTCCTCGAGTACCCTGCATGCTGTAGTGTTGTCCTTGCTCTAACACAACAACTTCACCTCAGAAAAGTTCTGTTAATTTGTTCTTTTGTAAAATCAGATGAGGATAAGGTGAAACTGTAAAATGAACTGAAAGAATATCAGTTCAGAATTTATTTTGAAGTAAAATGAATACATTTTACATCTTAGCCACCAGTGAGGACAAAGGGAAAAAATGTAATCTGCAATTCAGAATTAGTACGTTTCTATTGATGGCAACTAAAATATACCAAACACGGTTTCCAAACACTGATTTAATATCCATGAAATAAATGTAATTACAGCAGTGGGGAATAACATATTAACACAGCCTGTGCATGTGAGCATGCTCACCCGGTCTACCTCCTGCGTGATTTTTGTCTGGGCACGGGCCAACTCGTCTTTGGAGCGAGCAAGATTCTGTTCTTTCATGTTGATCTCTTTCTGAGTCTGAGCAAGACGAGACTCTGTCTCCCTGAAGCGCTCTTTTTCCACCTGCAGCTCCTTCTGCAGCCCAGAGACTCTCATTTTCAAATCTGAGAGAGAGGGAGAGAGTATAAGAGTGTGAGAGAGAGAGAAAGAACTAAAAAGAACATTTGTAGGACATGGTTATGGATAATTGTAGTGTTTCAAAAGTAAAATGTTTATGTCCATAAACAACCACTTTGGCAATATTCTGTATGTGAGCAAAGTGCAAAGAGATTTATTCCTACACTGAACAGTCATGTCGCATAGAGTGTTCAGAGAACATAGCATGTGTCAGTGGAAGAGGACAATAGCAGATTACCTCAGCAGTGACTACACACGGCTCTGGGACAATGAAGAGCATTCAGAAACCTCACACAGCACTAAACAAACTCTACTGTGTGTACATTCACACACACACACACACACACCTTTCTCTCTCAAACAAGGCACATACATATTAAGCTCTTTTGTAAACAACTTGATTAAAATATTACAACTTTCCAACTCAAAACTAAAGCATGATACAATGATGCCAGTGTAATAATGCATATACAACAATAAGCCAACTCTGGGCCTGGGGCATGTGGTTCTTAGACAAAACAAAACACACAAACAGCCAGAGTCAACAGCTCTTCTATTTAATTCAACTCCTCAAACGGATGAGACAATTGCTGGAATACAAACTTTTATTTCTTTTCCACAACACACCCTGTCTTATGACAGATTACAAAAATATCTTAATGACAACAGTGTGTAGACTACTTCTACACAGGCTCCAGAAATCAAGTTCCTCTGGTTCAGGCTGCAGGAAACCTTTATTGTTTGTAAAGCAATACTCAAATATGCTACGACCACTAGCAGGCCTGGCCAAGCCAAGTCAAAGTGGCTACCACTGCAACAGACTTAAAACAGTTCCTTTGATCCATAAGAAGTTATTCAAGACCAACAAACACAGAGTACTATTGGAAAGTGGCCTGAAAATTATTGGGGTTACTGCACCTGCACCTAACTCTTTTGGAGAACCTAGTTTATGTTTTTCTCTGCAGCAGGGTGCTTGTGACCATCCTGTACAGCTTCCAACAGTTATCACATTTAATTCAAGTGTTCATTTGACTTTTTCTTTTTTTCCAAAGATAAAAACACTTACCATCTCTCTCTTTTCTCAGAGCCTCCTCTGCCCTATTATCCCATGAATCAGAGTCTGTGACAATGACATCACTGGAAGCAAAGGAGGAGGGTCCTGGTCTTCCTTTGGGAGTGGGCCTTCTGTCATCCCGTTCCCACGGAAACACAGAGGAATGGGAACGTCCCTCTGATTGGTAGACTCCGCGCCGGAGGGATGAGGTTTTGTGTGGTTGCTGTGGGAACTGTGATGAAACTCCACCCACTGAGGGTTTTGGGCTGTCTTCAAACAGAAGCTGTTGCTACAGAGGGATAGGATAGAGACAAAAAAAGTCAGTACCAAGAATATGGTCCCCAATTAAGGTGCCAAAACTGCTCACAAGTAGCCAAAAAACATGCCAAAGTCTGTTTAAAAATCTGCCATGTGGTGTAGAGTGTTTGCATTGGAGGAAACTCACTTTGACACAGTGAGCTTTAACGTCACCCTCTCCTCTGAGACTACTCTTAACACCTGCAGAGATATAAGAACAAAACTACTGGCCAATAGGGTTAAACTACAGTGTCATAGAAAACACAACACATTGTACAGTGATCTGCTCCAAATGAAAATACTAAACAAATACTAGTTTCAGGACTGGTTTTGGGGGGCCATGTTGTTCTGCGTGACATTAAAAGGGGGTTGCAGATAACATTACAAGAATAGGAAAGCAAAGGAAGGTATAAAGTGGTGAAGAGGGATAGAAAAACAATATGGAGCAGAGCAAGAGAGGAACAGAAGGGAGGATACCATTTTGATCCCAGGGTGAGTTCATGTTCCAGCATGGAGTGGAAAACAACACAGAGTCCCCTGAGAGACTTTCCTTTTGCAATTTCTCCAGCTCTGCCTCCAGTCTGGGGGAGGGGGACACAGGGGGTGGTCAAGAGGAAGCTCTAAATAATTTAGCACTGGTAAATCTTAATTAGCAGAAGGTCGTATCCATGCAAATTTGATTTCCTCAGATTCCTTTTATTTAGCTCACGGTAAAGCAGAGATTTGACCAAAGCAATTTAGGTTTCAACAAAGCCTGCAGTTTGATAATGGTGACACAAAACATTAACACACACCTATTGTGCTCATCACGCATTGTACATTTGTAAGTCCAAGTACAATGTGCTTGAGCATGTTATAGGCCAGGCTCTTGCATGACTGTGAATGTGCAAGTACATTTATCTCACCGTTTAACCTCCTGTGTAAGCTTCAACGTAAGCGCTTTTGCTGACTCAAGCTGGTTCTCTAGAGCGCACATCTGAGCAGTTTTCCCTTGCAACTCTTGGGCTAGACGCTCTTTGGTCCGCACCTCTGCCTGCGCTCCCTCTCGAACTCCTACCAGCTCCCTCTGCACTGCAGACAGCTCCACACGCACCTCCTCATACTGGGAAAGGATAGAGGATTGGCAAAGAAACATTTATAAAATATAAAGTAGGCTACATTAGAGTGTCAGAAATATATAGTCCATTTTCAACTGTTTTTATGCTTCCACACATACATGATACTCTCCTATCCGTGTTTATTGATGAATGACGGTATCATCTGATCTTTGAATGGTTTCACATTACCAGCAACAAAAACATTCAAATGACTCAGCTCACAGTCAATTATATGGTTGGCTTAGCCTTAAACAACCAAAATAAATAATATACCTTTACCAACAGATTTTACTCCACAAGACCCAAGTAATAAACAGGCTTGCTTAGTAAAGAAAAGCCTTTTTTACACAACATATAAAAAACACATCAGATGTAGGTAAGCTGATCTAGATTCATTTTCTGTGGCAACAACTGCCATGACTATTGAGAAATCTGATCCATGATTAGTCCTGGTTTTAAAAATGTTGAAATGGGTGGTTGAGAAGTCTTCTTCATAACCAACCTACAAAAGAGATGGACGGCAGCGCATAACTACAGAAACAACACTGGGATATCAATAGACTGCCTTACTTACCACATTTATCCCAAGGGGAAAAAATTCTAAAATGCTTTATGAAAGTGCATTAGACTAGCTTTACCTTCAAATACCTTGCTTCATTTAAAACTGTATCTACCGCAATATGCTGCTAAATGTCTTATTTGAGAATAAAATGGTGTTTGGCCATCTTAGTGAATCTATTTCAGATTGATAATCAAGTTACATTCATTCACTACAGCTACACACATAAGTGATACAAATTAATGCAACCTTTAGCTTCTGTTTGTGCAGGGTTGTCTCAGAGTTGTCCAGCTGGAGCTGCCTCTGTTGTCTCTCTCGGGTCAGCTTTTCATTGTGTGCCTGAAGCTCTCGAACCTTCTGCAGGACATGACCAGAGAGACCTGTGGTCCAGTCCTCTGTGGCCCAGCTCATCCTTGTACACACCCACTCACCAGAACCGTGTTGCAGTGAAACACAGACAAGTGGTCCTCAGTTCTGCAGACACAGGAAAAGGAAAAGGTATAAGAAAGTGAAGTTGACATTATGTGATAAGAAGTCAGTGCAAACATTCCTCCCTCAGGGAAGTATCTCTATCCCTACTTGTTTTTGACAAGAAAGTCAGTCATGAAGAGTAACGACATCATCCATTGGTAATGCAAGAAAAAAACTGGTTAATCCAGCTTGAGGCCAAAAAGTGAGTTTATATTTTTATGTTAACGCCCTCGAGGGAATTCGAGTGTCAAGACACACAGGGCAGATTTCATAAACAATATATGACGAGGAAAAAACTGTTTTAAACTGAAATATAAACGGTGTTTAAATAGTGTTTGGTTCACCGGATGATATTGTCTAGTTGGGTATGGAAAGGTGTTGTACAGAGAGGGAGAGAGAGAGGAATGTGGAAAATCCGGACCTTGGATCCATCTGTAAACCTCGATCTGAAGAGCTTAGGTCACTGTTTTGCAAACCAAAGCAAAGAGCTTCATGTTAGTGCTGACACGAATGGATCAGGGGAGCAGCCTAAACAAAAAAAGCTGCCTTGGCACGTATTTGCCCACAGAAATGGGTTATATGTGGTTTACATGGACTGAATATGGCCAATAACGTGGATTTAAATCTGTCTCTAAGCAAATAACCCAGTTTATTAGAGTAGCTCACATTACAAGAACGGCTATCATGGTTCTAAAGAATGAAAGCAAGCAAGAAGGACAAAGTACGACTTTGTCTTACAGCCAAAACACTCAAACAACACCGGCATAATAAATGATGATGCCTCGCTGTTGTTAGCCTAGCTAGCACATTTATTGGGGGTCACTTACCTTCAAGTCTGGGGTTTATAAATCACGGTAATTCATTTCAAGACGCCTAAAGTAAACCATTTAACAACATTGACTTCTCCTTCTGGTTGTGTAAAAAATATCTCGTTTAAAACGGAATAATCCACAAAAATAAACAAGCCTATAGGGTACCCAGCAACAGACACGGGTCTCGCGCGCTCCTCCAACCTTTCGAAACTCGATTTGACACGAGGCGGAGGGGGTGACGTAGTGGCGGGGCGGGGCTTAGCTACGTACAGTTTCATTTTCAACCACTAGAGGGCAGAACACAGCATAAACAATGTGAGGGTCAAAGTCCGTCCAATGCAATAACCGATTCGCTTAAATATCCACGAATTATCCTTTAATGTACCTAAGGCAAAAAGTCAAGTGTTTTCTAAATAGGTGCCGAATAACGTAATTATGTGCAATAGCAGTTGGTGGCCTAGTGATTAGGGAATTGCTCCTGTTATCAAAAGGTTGTGGGTACGTATCCCAGGACTGCTGGTAGCACGATTGAGGTACCCTTGAGCCAAGCACCGTCCCCACACACTGCTCCTCGGGCGCTGTGTTCCTGGCTGCACGCTGCTTTACTTGGTGTATGGCTTAAATGCAGGGAAATAATTTCACACCTCCGTGATGTATTCACCTATGACAAATGGACACTTTACACAATACCTTTGGTACAATAGTTTTGCCATGAGAAATGTCATTGCTGTTTACTTACATACAACTGATTTCTACTACGTGCAATGACATACTCCTCACTATCATCTGTGTTGTTAGAATTTAAGGAACTAAGTTGCTCATGTATAGTACCCAGCGTTTGTGTACAGAGCATAGTGTATATTCAGACTGAGTTTTTTCTACAGTTTGTTTATTGGACTTTGATTATTTTTTTATTATTTTGAAATCATATTTTATATTGTTATTGTCTCTGTGTGTCTTTGCAGTCATAACAAAAAAACATTTTTCTTCAGGATTAAAAATGTTTTCTGATTCAGACCCTGGTGTCTACTTGTTTATATTTATGGAAAAAATGCTAAACAATATGATGGGGTTTATGATTGTGTGACATGTGTAGTGTTGTGCAAGTTACTTCCAAACTGCAATACAATAAAGATTACTTGTTACAGTCATTTAAAAGTAATCCCTTACCTTTCAATATTATTGTCTCAGAAATGTAATACGTTACTTGACTCCTGTATTACTTTTGAGTTACTTTCACCAACATATCTACAGAAGTATAACATTCTAAAATGAGAATTGTTCTGCAGAGCATTTTACATCCAATAGAGGGCAATATGATGTAGAATAATCACATTATCAAGTGGCATGATGGCAGACAGATAAACTTAATTTCTGTTGTTTTGGCTTATTGCTCTCGTCCTCTGTTTTCTTTCTCTTCTCAGTAAGTGGAGTGGTCGCATGGCACCGCTCAAGATGCTAGTTAGCTAG
>JBBJLR010097710.1:0-10160 GCA_037577145.1 Brachypetersius gabonensis | reverse complement strand
TGGTCTAACCAGTGTGTGTGTGTCAGAGGGTCTAAACAGTGTGTGTGTGTCAGAGGGTCTAAACAGTGTGTGTGTGTGTCAGATGGTGAACAGTGCAGCTCTGTGCTCTTTACTGAAGGAGTCACTATAGAAACGCTGCACATGAGCTAACATATATTATCATCATCATCATCATCATCATCATCATCATCTACTCCTCCATACTCCCCACAGTATATATATAATTATGTATTAGGTGACATATATTTTGGATAAGAACTACGGTGAGTGGATTTTGTAAAGTTTGTAAAGTATTTTAACACTTTATTACTGCTTTAGAATAAACGACCTGAGGCTCGGTCTCACTGTGTAGACTGACTGTTCACAGGCTAAGCTACTTGAGCTTTGACTGTGGGATTAAGTGCAGGATACTAGATGCCATGCCATTCATTTCTAGAGCGCGTTTGGAGTTACAGGGCTTCCTTTCTGAAAGGGGAAATCCGCCTTGGGTTTCAGTGTTATGTCAGACATCTCATCTCAGACGCTCAGCGAACTGCAGGGAGGAAACTTGATCTGACACAAACCTAGATAGGCCCGTTCTCAGCATGCAGCTGTGGCTCTGACCAGCTCCCTCCTCCTTCAAAACACACAGAGCACTTTTCCAGGCGTCTGCAGGAACCGTGCTGTACCTCAGCTGTACTGTAATAGCACGCGAGTTCATAGCACACTGTGATTTTCCAGTGTGTCTCAGCAATATTCTGACACATTAGCAGTGCAACGCTCTCCCCACCGTTTATGGCCTGTTGTTGTTCTAAAACCGCGACGTTTTTCTGTCAGAGCCGCTTTTGATATTGTGGTTTATTTTTATAGTCTTGATCCCCCCCTCCCCGCCGTCTTTAGCCATGCGTTTGAAACTAAACCCAAGTTTGTGTTGCCCAAATAAATTGTACTACTTTGTCAAGTTCTCAGTTGTTAGTTTGTATCTTCACTGTTGTTTTGTTTTTTATTTTCTTGTGCAGACAGTAAACAACAAAGGCCTTTTTATCATGACAACATTGTTTTGACCAATCAAAAAGCGGTGATACAGCTCGGCTGCGGCCCACGTCTGGCCCTGCCATTGAGCAGTATGGGTACGCCTCAGGTACGGGTTACTTTATTTGTAATGGAGAAACATTTGCTTGTTTCACAGCATGATTCCTAGTGCCATTGGAAAAGTGCCAACAGTCTCAAAGATCTGTGAAAGTCGAGGTCTTGAAAATGTCCTGCTGTGCAGCAGCAGCCAACAAAAAGACATAAAGACTCCCACCTCCATGCATGGCGTCTAAGCGTATGCGGATGTGGTTCTCGCCGGACAGCAGCTCCTTCAGCACCGCAAAGTCAAAGATGTTCCTCAGCATGTTGGCGTAGGATTCCACCGAGTCCACGATCTCAACTGCCAATGGCCAATAGAACAGCACATCACTGTCTGAGCTCGTCCTGATGTTGTAGCACTATCTACAACCTTAAAAAAGGGTTCTCATGGTTCTATAAATTGTCAAAAAGGGTTCCACTGTTGTTATGAACCATAGAACCTTTTTTGGTACTTTATAGAATCTCTAAAGAACCTTTTAAAAAATTAGAATATAAAACACCAAAAGGTAATCAATATTCCACTAAACCATCCAACCTTGTTTTTCTACTTTCATCTTTAAAGAACCTTACTAAAAATAGTCCCAGGATTATTATGAATCATTCAACTTTTAGTACTTTTTAGAACCATCTTTAAACAAATTATTTTAACAAGAACTCTGTAAAATGACTGAAGGGTTTCTGTTTTGTAACACATCATAGAAACTTTATGGTCCTTTATAGAACAGTAATACCTTTAGAAGTGAAAATTCTGTAATATGTGAGCACACCACAGCGTGAATTTTTTTCGCTGTATTTAATCCATTCACCAAGCGAAGTAGCGGACAGCCAGGAACACAGCGCCCGGGGAACAGTGTGTCAGAGGTGCTTATCAGTATTGGGAACCCACAGCCTCCTGATCACAGGGCGAATGCTCTAACCACTAGACCACCAGCTGTCCTTGGCTCAACATGGCATCAAAAAGAGTTCCACTATTGCAACTTTTTTGATAGAACACAAGCCCATCTTGGTTCTTTGTAGCGTTAAAAATCATTCCAGAATTGTTATGAATCGTTTTTGGCATTGCATTACTCATCTTCAAAGAACCTTTTTTAAGTAACAATAAAAAGTCAAAGAACATTTTTGGTCATTTTGCTAAAGACACAGGGCTCCGGAGATGTGCTCACCTGTGAATGGTTTGAATTTGTTCTCCAAGTCGAAGGTCTGCTTCCCCAGGGTTGCCAGATCCACCATGAGCTCGGGGCAGATGGCGTACTCCTCGATGCTCCTGCTTATCTGGAAGATCTTTTCGGTGACTGCCTCCGGAGCAGGTCCTGCATTCCAGATACGAGAACAGAAGAGGAACACAGACAGCTGACCGAGGGTCCAAGTGTGTGTTTGCCTAGAGTCAGATGTAAATGGGACCTACCTCCATTTGAGATGTTGAACTTGATGCCGAAGTCTCCGTCTGGTCCTCCAGGGTTGTGGCTGGCGGTGAGCAGAATACCGCCGATGGCTTTGCATTTTCTGATCACACACGACACAGCTGGAGTGGACATGATGCCGTTCTGACCAATCACCAGGCGGCCTACCTGAGACAGGTCAGCAGGGAGGCACAGGTGAGCCCAGAAGGAGCCTGGTGAAGGCAAGGCTGGCCAGTTCGGCTAGTCTTTGATTCTGTGATAGCAGTAATACTGCATGCACCTGCTCTGACTGCCCTTTTGTTTATTTCTCTTTCAGTCCCAGTGACCATTAACTATGGGTTATCTATTTTTAAGGAAAGGTGTGGTGGTCCTGCAGAAACCTACAGAAACCTCTGCTGATCACCAGATGATGTTACTGACCTCTATTTTGAAGAAAAAGCAAAAATTGTTTTACAAAAGCTGGTTGAGACCAAGGTCTTGTTTACATGTGAGGTTTGTAAGATATTCAATCTTAGACATAAAAGAACAAACAAAAACAACATTGAATGTTTAGGACCAGTAAAGCAAATAAAGCAAATAATAAAATAAATATAATTGAAACATTGAAACTTTTTTTTCAATTCTGTAAATAAAAAAACAAATCTTCCATACCAAAACTCAAAGTCTAGGCTTAAGATGAAGAGCTCTCGTTTTCATCTCGGCATCAAAGGGGGTTATTCAAAGGCATTGTACCCGCTAGTGAGTCGCCATGCCCCCCCTACACCCTCTAGTGTTGCTTATATAAATATAGTTCACAATCGATAGTACCCCCATGGTCAGTAAGATGCCAGCCCAGTAGATCCGCTCTGACACCGACCCTGATCTCACAGGAACCTTCTTTATAACATCAGGAGATTCATCCATTCCACGCCACTCAGATACCCGTTCAGTTACTCATCATCTCACCTTCCGCTGAAGACCACCAGACCTCTACAGATGATGCAGAAAGCAGCAGCATATCTGGTCTTCAGAACACCAATGCAAACGCTTCACTGGGTACCTGTGGTTCTCCATTTGATTTAAAACTCGAATCCTTACGTACAGAGCCCAAATTGTTCAGCTCCATCTGATCAGCACTCAGAGGACCAGCTTAAAACAGAGCATCACACAGAGCCTGGCCGGACCCACGTTTATCCAAAGGATTTTCTCAGCTGTGGCACCAAAGTAGTGCAACAAACGTCCCCTGAACATCGGAACTGTTGAGACCCTCACAGCAGAACTCTTGAGACTCTCACAGCAGAACTCTTGAGACTCTCACAGCAGAACTCTTGAGACTCTCACAGCAGAACTCTTGAGACCCTCACAGCAGAACTCTTGAGACCCTCACAGCAGAACTCTTGAGACCCTCACAGCAGAACTGTTGTGTTCAAATGGAGACTGAAGACCCTCTTCTCCACTGAACACTGAAGAGAACGTTTACATCTTCATGTCATAAACTAACTTAACTTGCATAAATCTTGCAAGAAAACTGTCTGATAGACGTATGAACTCCCTGAACTGCCTCTTCCAGGAGCTCTTAATTTTAAGTCTAGGTTTCCAAGTGTGAGGAGTGTGTTTTTTAATGGCATACAAATGGACCTCACTTGGGATAAGAGCCAAATGGTGAAAATGTAAATGCAGACTGTATATTTATGTATAATATATAATATACAAATCTTGAGTTTGTGATTTCTTATCTTACGAAGGTTAGATTTTGAAGTTTTATTACCACAAATGACCTCTTTTAACCCCACCTTTATTCAGCGGGTCCATTCATTTTGGCACCGACTGTCTCCGAAGCTGTGACCTTTAGCTTTAAAAAAAAAAAACAGGCATCGTTCCATTTATGCATCTATGTGTTAATTATAGAGAGCTTTTCTGCATCATCGAGCCGATTGCTGCAGGACCACTCCTGGACCCCAAGCAGCAGAATTAGAAGATTGTTTATTGTGGGTGTCGTCGTGGGTAATTTACTTTAAAATCGTCCCTATTTATACACCCCCCCACCCCACTGGCGGCCCCAGTGAACATCACTGGCCCAGTTTAGGTTTGGATAGGTGACAAAAACAAAGTGGGTCCACATAATTACCCCTATTTAAAGGCATCGTGTTGCAGCTCTGTTTCCGAAGTGCGTCCATACTTAAATATGGTTCATTTTTAACATATTATAAAAGACCATTAAAAAATATACATCAATCAACTGACCCCATTGGCTGCAGCCATTTGTACAATGACCTGGATGGCTGCTGTGTTGAAGTATCGACCATCTCCTCCGACCACTAAGGTGGACCCCTGGCGATCCCTCAGGTCGATGGAGGAGAAGATACTCTGGACGAAGTTGTGGAGGTAGTTCCGTTTGGATTGGAAGATGTACACCTTCTTCCTCAGGCCGCTGGTGCCGGGCCTCTGGTCGGGATAGGGGGAGGTGGGGAGGGTCCGCACCTGAAGGGGACTTTCATCCATTGCGCAAGGAGAGAAGAAGCACCGAGAGGGAGTCTGCCACTGCGCACTCCCCTTTCCGGGCACCGGAATGGGAGGGAAGGGGAGAGGAGGGAAGCCTTATGGCAGAGCGGGGGGAATTCCACAGCCTGGTAGCGAGGCCATTAAGGATCCAAAAATAAAGAGGCAGCGGAGGACAGTAACTGAAGACAGAGTCCTCCTCACACATGTGCAGGGGCATCACTGTCAGAACTACTTGCCAGAGACCCACTGAGGCGGATGCCTAAGATGACGAGAAGTCGCATTAGTCTGGCCGCTGTCGTGGCATGTTTATACTGGAGCTTCGGTCATCTGTGTACCTGAACACCTGAGCACAGTATTATCTGATAACTCTAATTTTCTGTGACTTTTGAGTTTAATCAGTTCTCACAAGGCTCAGGCACAGATTTCTGGAACTGTGAGTTTGTATCTGATTGAGGTCTGAGCCTAAAAAAATGCCTCCCTGGCCTCCTGTAATGTTTGATGCTTTAAAAAAGTGTAAAAGCTTTCACTATTCCAGTGCTACATTTAAATAATAATAGTCCGTTACATATTTATTGAAAAAATGGGTAAAGAAATTGAGAAGAATCTCATATTTTTTCAAACCAAAAGCAAATGTTGCAGTTATTACTCCTGATTGCTCAGTCACTCCCTGTTTCACTGAGGTACAAATATGTGGTTACACTGGGAACAAATTCCTTCTGCATTCATGGTAAGTGGGAACACTTCTGACTCACCTCCTGCTCCCCATCTGAAAGCATTCTTCTAACGTTAGCTTTTTGTCAGCACTAACTGTAGGGTAGCCCTTGTCTAGCTGCTGCATGTGTATAAACAGCTCAATTGAAATTTTAAAGCTTTTTTAGTGTTTTGCTGTTTTAAAGGTGAATATAGATTATGGCATGGTGGAAAATGACTTGAAAGCATGCAAAAGTCTTACGCAGGATGACCTAACCCCACACTCAAACAAGCAATGTCATAAGCCAATATCCCAATACACACATTTGAAACTCAAACGTCTGTTTAAAAGCTTCATTCTGCCCTCTGTCATGTTTAAATCCATCACAGAACACAAACTCTTAAGAAAGAGATGTTTGTAATGACAAATTACATCTGACCACAAAACATAAGTTCTGTGGTCAGATGAGAATAAATGAGACGATGACATTTTTTCTAAGACAGAATAGCACATACATAGAACAAAAAAAAAAAAGAACAAAAAAGTTGATGCAAAGTACCATATATAAGACCAGGCAACAAGAATTTGTTTCATTACAACGAGGACTCGGCTGACGGCCTTTTGTTACACTTATAACTTTTTGCATGTTAATATGTTGTTTGTTTGTTGAACATGTAGATAACAGGGTTGACAGACGCATCAGTGAGACTAATATGAAAATAATAGTAGTATTATAACAACCTTATAATGGAAAACATACAATTTGGTTTATCTCTAGAACCATGGAAGGGATGAAAAAAATATTTTCTGATTTAGCAAAACTTGACTAAGTTTAATTGCAATAAACAGACCTTTCATAAGAATGTGTTACCCAGTGTAATATAATACAGTTGTGGGGGAAAAAAGGAACAATAGCTGTATAATGAATAGGATAATGCTGTTAATTTGCACCTATATGTCTCAGGTTACACAGAAAATGTTTGGTGTAACTTTTAAGTTGCAGGGGAAATTTTACACAACATGCTGTGTAAAACTAATTTCACAGTGTAAATTATGGACTTGCCAGTATAATATGAACTGTTTTTTGATTTACTTCTGAATTTGCTAAATATTCGAGCAATTATTGTGATGTATTGTTACGCTCCCTAACCTGTAAACACTAAAACAGACGTGTTGTTAATAAAGAAAAGTGACTTGTTATAAAACTGGTTATCTCTATTATTGTGAAAACTGCTAAACCAGTTTTCCCAGCAGTAGAGGTTTAGTCAACGCCAGGTTAATCTCGGGATTGAATAGCACACAAGGTACAATTTAGTTTTTGACCACAAGACGGCAGTGTTTCTCTGTTGAGTGATCAGAACGAGGTTTTCGGACTGCAGTTCACCTCTGCTGCAGTATGGAGGCTCTGATGCCGTCTGATTTTGTCTTAGATCCGATGATTCATGCAAGATCAGTGGCCCCTGATCCAAAACTATGCTGCTAGGGTGAGTAGGTGAGTTGACTTTGGCAGGCCAGATTTATAATACACTGATCGGCTGTACGGGTCACTCAGCAAACACGTGTTCAGCCTTGTGGTTCCAGGTTGGTAGATGTTGGGCAATAAAAGAAACCCAAAGATCACATTGGAAACTAACACTAAGAGTTGCTGGCCAAAGCTGTCAGGTCAGTAACTTACTGTGCGTAAGCTCTTTTTTTCATATCTACCTTATATACATACTTAATACCTGTTCAAATCCATTTCTATGCAGCTCTACAGGGCCTCTTAACAAGGAACAAATTAGGTCATTTTGGACCATTTCTACTCGTCCCTTGGAAGACATTTTTTTGTGCAAGCTGGTTGTCTTCAGTTCCATCCACTAGTTAGAATTTTTCCAATCACATGATACCGCCAACACTGGGAGGGTGAAGGTGAGCACATTCTTGAAGCTCCATCACATCTTCTTCAGTTGCTGTTAACTGAACATCACTGAACAGTTCAACACATTTGGAGAAGAACTCTTAACAGCCATGTCATGCTGAGTGATGGGGAGAATGAGGACCACCCTACCCACCTGGTAGTCTAGTGGTTAGGGCATTCGTCCTGTGATCAGGGAGTAGTAGCTTCAATTCCCAAGACCGCTAGGCACCTCTGAGGTATCCTGAGCCTACACTGCTCCCTGGGCACTGTGCTCCTGGCTTCACTTGGTGAATGGGTTAAATGCAGAGGAAGTATTTCGTGCTGTGTTGTGTTCATGTGTGACCAAATTGTCACTTTTACTTTTCACCTAAAGAAAACAAAGTTAGCTGTCCTTTCTTGGAGTCCCGCCATGGCTACAGCATCGCATGGAATTGAAGCAATTCAGCCTTTTGTCACGATTCTGTTGGGTTCGGACAAGAAGGAGCGGAAGGAGGCACAGGCGCAAACGGACTTGCAGGGGATTTTATTTATAACTGAAGACTAAAACAACAAAACAGAAAGTAGACACAAGGGTCAACGCAAAGGTCAGGTGAAGACAGAACCTGGGACAACCAGTGTGCTCCCATGACAATGACAAGGACTAACCAACTAACAGCGACCTCTAGTGGATGGTGACTGGTATGGTGACACCGTTAGATTCAAGCTAATGTGAGTAACTGCTAAAAAACTACAACAAGACCCTGCTTGCTGTCTTCTGCTGTACACCACTATTTCACACGTTATTAATTTGAAAACAGATAAAGAATGTAGCTCTGGCCAGAATATGAGTGTGTACCACCTAAAAACAGAAACATGAATTTGTACCACATGAGAATGCAATGGCAGAGCACTGGCAGTTTCATTCTAATGTTTGTATCAAAACTGGACTGTCTATTTAATGATAGGGGTAACACTGATTGGGAGACATGATTTAAAAACAGCAGGTCTGAAGGAAGCATGTATTGAAAATTCAGTTAAATAATTATTAATGTGAAATGTCGGCTCCACAAAAGACTGAAGCAGAAATGCCACCATGCTTCCTCTGCTAAAAGTGACGTTCCTATTGTTATATAACTTGCCTCGACTATAAAACTTGCCTCGATAAAAAGCAACCCTGCATATATGCTAGTGCCACAGTCTATGTTTTTTTCCCTCTACAGGTTTAGTGTCTTTCATGAGGCAGACCAAGTTATTTAAATATGGTGAATGGAAACTTGTGAGGACTTTAAGTGGCCTTGTCCATGACTGTGTTTCCACTGGATTCCCTTCCTGTGAGTCCTGCTTTGGATGCATTTGCCATTTGGGTTGAGATCGCTGCAAGAGCTCAGCCACCAGCCGCCTTAAACAGAATCAGGAGAGACATTGAAAACATCAGGAATTATTCAAGTATTACTGCAATTATACATATGAAAGAAAGTATATTTGTGAAATTTTGCAATATAAACTTTCCAGGGATCTTCCTAGAGTTACAAAGTGACCTTTTTTGTTGTTGTGAACTTGGTTGTTCTCTAAATGCTACAGAGCAAGCGCAGCAGTACCTGTGTAGTCACGGCCACAGTGCTCTCCATAATTCCCATCATTGTGATCTTT
This sequence comes from Brachypetersius gabonensis, assembly GCA_037577145.1. Lineage (NCBI taxonomy): Eukaryota > Metazoa > Chordata > Actinopteri > Characiformes > Alestidae > Brachypetersius > Brachypetersius gabonensis. The sequence goes on along the minus strand of JBBJLR010097710.1, from coordinate 952 downwards.
GGTGGAGAATCTCATTCCTGCTTGGAAGTCTGTTTCAGAAGTGTGGTCAACTGGCCTGAGGTGGATGGTGTAGTTGGAGACCGGGCCTTCCAGGGTGTACTGGAACTCCATAGAATGCTTCTCTTTTTGCCAGTCTTCAATTTGAAGGCGCAGATGAGAGTCACCCTGTCTGGCAATGGAGAAGATCTTCTTCAGACCGAGCCAGAACTCACCTATGGAGCACAAACGAAAAAGTCTTCATTTCCAAGATGGCTCACTCTGGCATCGCTGCATTATACTACTGTCTCCGTATTCCTTTAGTCTGGGCAATAAATGTCAAAAAACAACGAATCTTTTGCTAATTTCTGAATTCCAACTGTTATGTTTGCACTGCATTAATGGCAAATCATATTTTGGCCATTTTAGATTAAATAGGGACATTTAATAAACCTGTTTACGCTACAACTCTACTTTCAATAAATGATATATGCTTACACTGTGACGCTACAGTCAGTGACTTACCTAGAATTGAATAAAACCTGCCTGGTCACATTACGGCTCTGGAGTCAGTGATGTATCTAGAACTGACTGAAACATGGTGCACTATGGTACTACACTGACATATCTAGAACTGACTGTCTCCTGTTCACACTATGGCTTTACAGTCAGTGATGGACCGAGAGCATCCAGATGGCCTAGAGCAGCGGTCAGTAACAGGTGATAGGCACATTTTTTTAACTGACTGAGTGAGAGAAAGGGAGAGATGCAGACACTGAGGGAGAGAAAGGGAGAGATGCAGACACTGAGTGAGAGAAAGGGAGAGATACAGACGACTGAGTGAGAAAAGGGAGAGATGCAGACACTGAGTGAGAGAAAGGGAGAGACGCAGACACTGAGAGAGAAAGGGAGAGATGCAGACACTGAGTGAGAGAAAGGGAGAGATGCAGACACTGAGTGAGAGAAAGGGAGAGAT